>SJYV01032460.1:90997-150965 GCA_006410875.1 Neotragus pygmaeus | reverse complement strand
ATGAAATTAGAAGACGCTTACTCCTTGGAAAAAAAGTTATGACCAACCTAGAAAGCATATTCAAAAGCAGAGACATTACTTTGCCAACTAAGGTCCGTCTAGTTAATAAGGCTATGGTTTTTCCAGTGGTCATGTATGGATGTGAGAGTTGGACTGTGAAGAAGGCTGAGTGCCAAAAAATTGATGCTTTTGAACTGTGGTCTTGGAGAAGACTCTTGAGAGTTCCTTGGACTGCAAGGAGGTCCAATCAGTCAATTCTGAAGATTAACACTGGGATTTCTTTGAAAGGAATGATGCTAAAGCTAAAACTTCAGTACTTTGGCCACCTCATGCGAAGACTTGACTCATTGGAAAAGACTCTGATGCTGGCAAGGACTGGGGGCAGGAGGAGAAGGGGACGATGGAGGATGAGATGGCTGGATGGCATCACGGACTCGATGGACGTGAGACTGAGTGAACTCCAAGAGATGGTAATGAACAGGGAGGTCTGGCATGCTGCAATTCATGGGGTCGCAAAGAGTTGGACATGACTGAGTGACTGAACTGAACTGAACAGATTTTCTCACTTTAGTAGAGCTGGTGAAGTAGTAGAACTTGGAGCTATTGGAAGCCTTTTTTTTTTTTTTTTTTTTACTCCAAAAGGAGATCTTGATGAAAAATCTGTTCAGTACAAAAGAAATCAGAGCTAAGAGCTAGGAACATACAGATTTACTGACGATATCCTTTTAGCAGCTAGCAGTTATACCTTAAGTAAATGCAATATCTGATCTTTTCACTTTTATGGTATAAATTAAACAGTTTAATGTGGGATTTTAATTTATAACTGAGAACAGTGATATTTTAACTTGGTCTTGATAGACTGGCAAATATTAGATATGCGTGCATGAGAAAGAGTTAAAAGGTGGAGCTCTAGAAGAGGGTAGAGATATGAAAAATACAGATTAGTCTGAGAAATACAAAGCATGATGTTGGTTGCAACTATGAGTGAAGGAACATAGTGAGAGAATGAGTTTGGAAATGCAGGATAGGATTATATTTGGGAAAGTCTTCAATCTTATACTAAAGAGCTGAGCTTAGAGTAGAAGTAGGAAACACCACGGACTTTAAAGAATCTTTTGGCACAAGCAGAGCTGTTCTTTAGAAAGAGTAAGAAGGACATTGTCTCTAGGGTGGGTTTATAGGGAAAGGATTCTTTCTCTTGGGTAGAGAAGGCCATGTGATAGACATGTTATTAATGTTCTTGAAAGTCTCTCTTCTTTTTTCCAGATGCAACACTGCGCTTCTATTTCATCCTTGACATAAATTTGTGTCTGTGAATTTATTTGTTCCACTGATGTTTTCAATTGCTTAAATGTCACTCTTGGTTCCTGGGAAATTCTGGGGGTGTCATTTCACGTTCGTGAACATATGTTCACTTTCAATGATTATTTATGAATTTAATCTCATTTCCTTGAAATTGTCTTCAACTCAACATTCCTCAAACCCATCACCATTATCATAACATAATATAGGAAAAAAATAATTATACCCATCACAAGCATGTCTACATTTTGGAATAAGTTTTCAATAATGATACCTTGAATTCTTATGTATTCTTTTGCATTTTTTTCATGGTGCCATAACAACCATTCCCTTATTTGATTTTCCACATATCTTGTTAAATACCTAGGAAATCTTTGATCCTGTTTTAGCCAATTAGATGACTACAGCCTAAAGATGCTAAGCTAGTTACTTACCAAGAAAAGACATGATTATTACAGGGCCAGGTTTTACCTCCAAATTTCAGGCTCTACCCCAGAAATCTTTCCATAATTCCAACATAATTCTTCTAAGAAATTAGAGAGTTGAAAGAGGACTGTTCCATCGTAGTGAAGAATAAATTCACTTAGGAACACTTATATGCTTTGGGATAAAATGTGATGATAAAATTTCTGACAGCAAACCTTTTATCCTATAACCTTACCAGTGGTGCTTGAGGGTTAGGACTGACATACCCAAGTATTTATATTAAATATAGAAAGGCGGCTCATACCAGAGTCACCGGTTTGACACTGACCTAGGAAAGGAGGTCTGATCACCCTTCCCGCAACAGGAAAATCTTGCCACAGAGATGTCTCAGAGCAACCAGAACAGTGTCGCTCAAGCTTCAAGAGAGGTCAGAATCAATCACACAGGGTTCTTATTGATAGGGCCCATGTGGGGTCTCATTGATAAGATGGTTTGTTATGTCGACCTTGTAAATGAAAAATAAAATCGCAGTGATCTGTGAGACTGACCAAATTGCCCAAATGGCATCCTGTTATTTCACTGGTACTTATCTTCTCAAAGCTGCAAGACCGGACCTCTGGCTACGTGACCATCCCTTCAGAGAATTTTTCATTGGTGGGGTGTAAGAATGACTCTGTCAGAAAGGGAGAACACTGGTTCTCCTTGAAAGCCAGTCGCCCTCTCTTTTCCCTCTAATAAATTTCCTTTTCTTGCCTGACTGCCAGGCTCACTCTCTTTTTCTCTGCACTCGCCTTGCACTTATAAAAATGCAAATTCCTCAGGCCTACCTTCAGAAATACTTTCACAGTGGGTGTGGATGGAGCCCTGTAGTCTGTTTCTGGTGCCTAAGTCATACTTGAGAACTAACCATACTATTCAGGCAGGTTCTGAAGTGATGTCAGCATAGCAAGATTTGTACAGGAGCAATGTGAAAAGCTGTTCCAACCCAGACATGCACACTACTGCCTGCTCAGAGTTCAGCAACAGAAACTGATGAGATTAGAGGTATGTAAAATCAGCTTAAACAATACTGACAACCATATATGACACAACAATTTAAATAAGAAATGACTAACCTGAGCAGTCAGGTACAAAAGCGTAAGAAAACGGTCTGCCAGTAGCAAAAAGTAGCAGTAACCATCCAGGGAAATTAGGTCTCTGACTCACTCACAGGAGCTCCCAGTTCCCATGGCAGGTTTATTCCTAAAAAGGAAATTAGCTATGAAAGGGTCTGCTAAAATTTGCTAACACACATTTGAAATCAAGTATGTAAATTCCTTATCTGGTTCATGCTGTTGAAGAGAAGTCTTGATTGTGCGTGTGTGTTTATGTGTGTATTTGGTTTCACACCTAGTCTTCTGTATAGAAAGGTTGTGATGTTAGGCAAGCTACATAGATATTTCAGCTCATGTAACTCTTTATCCATTTACAATGAGAAACACTGTAGGTATTCTGAAGCCTTTATCAGTTTCTATGATTGTGATAAATGACGACAACACTCTTGAAAGCTGAGTCTCCACTGTGTTTACTAACAAAAATAAGGTTTCTAAACTTTCCAGCCTGGATCTTGTTCTGCTTGACCAATTCCTCTTCCATTAAAGCACTATTTTTCAACTTTTTTTTCATTATTACTCCTTAAAGGAGCCTTTTAAACTAATTTGGGATTTTTTTTTTAACCTAACTGCTTCCCTATGAAATTTTAGTGTCACAGATATGTTGCATATCAGTTTATATACTATATATATCTGCACTTTATGCATAAGGAGTAAATCATTTTGCCCTACCTTTCAAGGATCAACTTTTATCTCCTTGATGTCAATACTGTCCCAACTGAGAATACAGGCTCTTGGGATATTGCAAACGTGTTTTCTGTCTTGCAATTAAACTTCAGTGTTATACAAGAGATTTTTACAAAAATTCCAGTTTGGTTTCATATATCTGCACAATGATTTTAAAGGGTACTGTCAGAGTGATGGGGATCTCCAATTGACTCAGTGATAAAGAATCTGTCTGCCAATGCAGGAGATACGGGTTTGATCCCTGGGTCAGAAAGATCCCCTGGAGAAGGAAATGGCAACCCACTCCAGTATTCTTGCCTGGAAAATCCCATGGACAGAGGAGCCTGAAAGGCTACAGTCCATAGAGTCACGAAGAGTCAGACACAGCTGAGCATGGACACGTGCAGACGTTACAATGACCCTGTAAAAACAATGATCAAACTACATTCATTTCCTTTGTGCAGAATAAACTATTTTCTACATTTACAAATGTGAACTTGAATATGTGGGCTCATGATTTAGCTAAATCAACTTATCTGATCTAAGCTTGTCTCTCGGCTGAATGTCACTGGAAAAAAGAGAAGCACCTCTTACGTTTTATTCCTAATTCTCAGTTACTAGTATTCAGATACAAGAACTACAGTTCAGTTCAGTTCAGTTGCTCAGTCGTGTCCAACTCTTCGTGACCCCATGAATCACAGCACGCCAGGCCTCCCTATCCATCACCATNGATGAAAGTCCTAAGAGTAGAGAGAGCAAATGTTTTCATTTGATATTAACTTTCCTTTTCTGAGACTTCATGGTGGGCTGTGCAATGGGCTGGCACAGACATCAGCATGCATGTTTGGGAATCTGATGATACAGTATCAGAGGGGAAATATCTCACTTATAACCTTCCTCATCCTTCAGCTCTATTAGTTACACTCACTAAGGATACAATATTGCTGGGCTCACAGCTCTATTAAGGGCTTCTTACAATCACAGACACGAAGATTTAATTTTGTACAAAACATATGCATTCCCACTTTAGATTCAAAATTTCACTTTGTAGCTAAAAAACATTTTGCTATTTGTGACTCCTTTAAAATATTTTGGAACCTTTATTTAGCTTTTAAAAGATTCATATTATGTTTCCTTCCATAATGTCAATTAGGCTGTAATAATTCATTTTCTCAAACCTCCCCAGAATATCCTGAGACTTTATGGGCTCACCACTATGATGATTTGATTTTCATTTATAGGAGAATATCACTACCTAGTGATTCTTATTTTCTAAGAAACCCACTCTCTGCTCTTAAATTAGAAAGCATGTGTGAATTTTAACCTTTCTGGTCTGCAATGCAAGTGTTTGAAAGGCATCCTTTTCATAAGCAATATCATTATTTCATGGTTTTTACTTATCTAATTTTGCAAAGTATCCAGGGAAACAAAGCATCTATGAAAAGCAAATTAACGCTGTGTACTGCTATATATATNTCATTCACCATGGCAGCCATGAAGCCTAGGACAGAGCATCTCAGCTCTGGTGGATAACCTGCTCCCTTCACAAATACTTCTAACACCTGCTCTCGGTCAGGCACAACCAGGATTATGACCACAAACAAGACAAGCGTCAGATAAACATACACACATACAGCAGGGAAGCACCAAGAGGGAGAAGCAGGGGCCAGAATATGAATTCTGGTGAGGCAAGAGATGGATGGGCCCCAGGCTAAGTAGCCAGAGATCTTCCCCCTGTGGACAGATACTCTAGAATAGCAGGAGTGAGAGAGGAGCTGAGCCTTGCCCAGATAAGAGATAAAAGACCACATATTCCTCATTCTTCAAGCAAAGGAGACCTTCCCAACTATACATTAACAGAAGGGCTCTTTGGAGGTCAAAAGAGAGTGGGCGTCACCTCATAGTAAGTACAGTCAACCTACCCATAGACCTCTTTGCTAGAGTCGATCATAGCTAAGAGATGTGCACACACACACGGGAGGACCTGAGATATACCAAAGACGGACTCTGAACCTGGCAAAGCAAGATGACTGGCCAAAGGAAACGCAAAAGGATTGCCCCATAAAAGTGATTCAAACTACCACGAAGTCTGGACTCTCACCACTCCTGGGTCTATCCACACATCCTGTTCTCCTTTTCCTCTTAATAAACACTTTGTCTCACTAGTTTCTGTCTCTATGTGGAAATCTATTTTTACACAGCTGATAAACCAGGGCCTTGTCACTGGCCACTGGTGGTCTAGTGGCTAGGATTTGGTGCCCTCCCTGTAGTGACCTGACCTCCATCTCTGGCCAGGTACCAAAATCTTGTTTTAAGCTGTTGCAGGTGAGGCCACCCAAAATCAATGGTAGGGTAATTTAGATAGGATGCTAAAGGCAGACCTCTCTGGGAAGTTAGTTTTATACTAAGGCTAAAACATGAGAAGCCAGCTATGCAAGACCCAGAAAGAATATTCTAGGCAGAGGAAAGAGCAAACAAAGACCTGAGGCTTGGTAGGTAGGGCTTAGTACGACCTGAGGACAGAACACCTGACGTGGCTGTATGTTGGTGAAAGGGAGCAGAAGTTGTCCCCTCCCTCCCAAAGTATGCCCAAGTCACCTTGTTTCTTTAACCTATATGCTGAACACCTCATGAGAAATGCCAGGCTGGATGAGTTACAAGCTGGAATCGAGATAGGCAAGAGAAACATTAACAACCTCAAATAAGTGGATGATACCACTCTAACGGCAGAAAGTGAAGGGGACCTAAAGAACTTCTTGATGAGGGTGAAAGAAGAGAGAGAAAAAGCCAGCTTAAAAGTAAATACTGAAAAAAAAAACAAAAACAAAAATAAATATCATGGCCTCTGGACCCTTTCAGTTCAGTTCAGTTGCTCAGTCGTGTCCAACTCTTTGCGACCCCATGAATCGCAGCATGCCAGGTCTCCCTGTCCATCACCAACTCCCGGAGTTCACTCAAACTCATGTCCATCGAGTAAGTGATGCCATCCAGCCATCTCATCCTCCGTCGTCCCCTTCTCCTCCTGCCCCCAGTCCCTCCCAGCATCAGGGTCTTTTCAGTGAGTCAACTCTTTGCATCAGGTGGCCAAAGTATTGGAGTTTCAGCTTCAACATCAGTCCTTCCAAAGAACACCCAGGNCATTATACAGCCTTGACATACTCTTTTTCCTATTTGGAACCAGTCTGTTGTTCCATGTCCAGTTCTAACTTACTTCCTGACCTACTTCATGGCAAATAGAGGGGGGAAAGGTGAAAGTAGTAACAGATTCCTCTTGGGTTTTAAGATCACTGCGATGGTAACTGCAGCCATGAAATCAGAAGATGATTGCTTCTTGGCAGGAAGGCTATGACAAGTCTAGACAGTGTACTGGAAAGTAGAGACATTACTCTGCTGACAAAGTTCCCTATAGTCAAGGGTATGGTCTTCCAAATGGTCACATACAGTTGTGAGAGCTGGACTGTAAAGAAGTCAGAGCACCAAAGAATGGATGCCTTCAAACTGTAGTGCTGGAGAAGACTCATGAAAGCCCTCTGAACATCAAGGAGATCAAACTAGTCAATCTTAAAGGAAATCAACCCTGACTTCTCATTCGAAAGACTGATGCTAAAGCTGAAACTCCAATATTGTAGTCATCTGATGTGAATAGTTGACTCCTTGGAAAAGTCCCTGATGCTGGGAAAAACTGAAGGCAGAAGGAGAAGGGGGTGGGTGACAAAGGATAAGATGGCTTGATGGTATCACCTGGCTATGGACATGAACTTGGGCAGACTTTGGGAGTTGGTGAGGGACAGGGAGGCCTGGNAAAGTCCCTGATGCTGGGAAAAACTGAAGGCAGAAGGAGAAGGGGGTGGGTGACAAAGGATAAGATGGCTTGATGGTATCACCTGGCTATGGACATGAACTTGGGCAGACTTTGGGAGTTGGTGAGGGACAGGGAGGCCTGGGATGCTACAGTCCATGGAGTTGCAAAGAGTCAGACAATACATGGGAAAGAACAACAGCGGCAACAAAAAATATACCTAACTGGTACAAGATGATTTTAGGCTAATTATTTTCTAACAAATAGCAGATGTAGGTGAAGTTCTGACAATCAAGCAGAAGTTACCCATTTGTAAGAAAAGTCTCCATATGTAAGGATGTCTCCCTCTGTGTACCAGAAAGGAGAGGACTAAATTTTATAAAGTCTTATCTCTTATCAACAGAGAAGAGAGAGACTGAAATTCTGCTTAACTCCACACCCTTGTTTACTATGCTATGCCTGAAAATCCCCACAAGTGTCTTCTCATCCCCAACATCTGTTGTCTTTAACTGGAGATGGTATTTAAGATACCATCTTAAGTGGCGTGGGCCACTTCTGTTTTCGCTTGTGGCTCAGATGGTAAAGAATATGCCTGCAATGCAGGAGACTTCAGTTCAATCCCTGAGTCAAAAAGATCCCCTGCAGAAAGGAATGGTGACCTACTCCAGTATTCCTGCCTGGAAAAATCCCATGGACAAGGAACCTGGCAGGTTACAGCCCATGTGGTTGCAAAGAGTCACATGACTGAGGGACTAACAGTAACACATGGACCACTTCAGGGAGTCACTTGGTTTCCCAAGTAGCTTGTTTTCTCTCTTGCTAGTATCTTCTACCATAAGCCTTTATGGGTTATGGCTGAGTCTTTTAATTCTCAATCAAGAACCTAGAAAGATATCCTTTTCATCATTACTATTCCAGCTGAGCTATTCCAAATCCTAAAAGATGATTCTGTGAAAGTGCTGCACTCAATATGCCAGCAAATTTGGAAAACGCAGCAGTGGCCACAGGACTGAAATGGTCAGCTTTCGTTTCATTTCAAAGAAGAGCAATGCTAAAGAATATTCATACTACCATACAATTGCATTCATTTCTCATGTTAGCAAAGTAATGCTCAAAATTCTCCAAGCTATGCTTCAACAGTATATGAATCAAGAACTTCTGTAACAGGAGAGAAAAGGGCAGGGCACAACTTTTGAAGAATGACATAGCCCAAGGACACAACGTAAGCCAATCAGAATCAAATGGGACCAAAGTGGCAGACAAGACTAGACCTTAACCCTCAATCAACAAGTGAAATGACACACCCAGAGGGGCCATGACCGTTCCATGGCACTGTTAAAAGACCAAGGAGTGGGCAGTGGCCCCAATCCTGGAAATCTCTACCCCTTTCCTAAAATAGCTGTAATAATCCTTCCATTTATTAGCATATGAAATTACTCAGCCTGTAAAAACTAACCACACCAAATTTTGTGGCTACATTTGCTCTATATGCCCACCCTCTGTTCCTGGAGTGTGCTTCTCTCTTAATCTGAATAAATCCACTTCTTACCTATCACTTTGTCTCTCAGTGAATTCTTTCCACGATGGAACATCAAGAACCTGAGCTTCATTAGGTCTGGAAACCAGATACTGTGGGTTTTGGCTGGGTTCAAGTCCCAGCCATGTAGGCTCAAGTCCCAAGCAGGCTTTTGGCTAGGTTCCAGTCCCAGCATGTGAATTTAAGTCCCAAACTGGGTTTTGGTTGGGTTCTGGTCCCAACCATGTGTGTTTGAGCCCCAACCTGAGGTAAATGGTTTCCCTTCCAGATGTACAAGCTGGATTTAGAAAAGGCAGAGGAACCAGAGATCAAATTGCCCACATCCACGGAATCATAGAAAACCAAGAGAGTTCCAGGAAAACATTTACTTCTGCTTCACTGACAATGCTAAAGGCTTTGACTGTGTGGGTCACAACAAAGAGAAAATTCTTAGAGAGAGATGGGAATACCAGATGATATCACCTGCTTCCTGAGAAATCTGTATGCAATCTCAGTTCAGTTGCTCAGTCGTGTCTGACTCTTTGTAACCCCATGGACTGCAGCACACCAGGATTTCCTGTTCATCACCAATTCCCAGAGCTTGCTCAAAGTCATATCCATTGAGTCAGTGATGCCATCCAACCATCTCATCCTCTGTTGTCCCCTTTTCCTCCTGCCCTCAATCTTTCTCAGCATCAGGGTCTTTTCCAATGAATCAGTTCTTCACACCAGGTGGCCAAAGTACTGGAGCTTCAGCTTCAGCATCAGTCTTCCCAATGAATATTCAGGACTGATTTCCTTTAGGATGGACTGGCTGGATCTCCTTGCAGTCCAAGGGACTCTCAAGAGTCTTCTCCAACACCACAGTTCAAAAGCATCAATTCTTCCATGCTCAGCTTTCTTTATAGTCTGACTCTCACATCCATACATGACTACTGGAAAAACCACAGTTTTGACTAGATAGACCTTTGTTGGCAAACTAATGTCTCTGTTTTTTAATACACTGTCTAGGTTGCCCATAGCTTTTCTTCCAAGGAGTAAAGCGTCTTTTACTTTCGTGGATGCAGTCACCATCTGCAGTGATTTTGGAGCTCAAGAAAATAAAGTTTGTTATGGTTTCCAATGTTTCTCCATCTATTTACCATGGAGTGATGAGATCAGATGCCCTGATCTTAGTTTTTTTGACTTGGAGTTTTAAACCAGAGTTTTCACTCTCCTCTTTCAGTTTCATCAAGAGGCTCTTTAGTTCCTCTTCACTTTCTGCCATAAGGTGGTGTCATCTGCATATCTGACATTATTGATATTTCTCCCAGCAATCTTGATTCCAATCTGTGCTTCATCCAGCCCACCATTTCACATGATATACTTTGCATAAATGTAGAAGCAACAGCTAGAAATGACATGGAACAAAGGACTGCTTCCAAATTGGGAAAGGAGTACATCAAGGCTGTATATTGTCATCGTGCTTATTTAACATATATACAGAACACATCATGCTAAATGCCAGGCTGGATGAAGCACAAGATGGATTCAAGATTGCTGAGGGGGAGATATCAATAACCTCAGATATGCAGATGACACCACTCTTGTGGCAGAAAGTGAAGAGGAACTAAAGAGCCTTTTGATGAAGGTGAAAAAGAAGAGTGAAAAAGCGGGCTTAAAACTCAACATTCAAAAAGCAAAGATTATGGCATCCAGTTCCATCCCTTCATGGCAAATAGATGGGGAAATGATAGAAACAGTGACAAGCCTTTTTTTCTTGGGCTCTAAAATCACTGCAGATGGTGACTGCAGCTTTTGCCTTGGAAGAAAAGCTATGACAAACCTAGAAAGTGTATTAAAAAGCAGAGACATTACTTTTCCAACAAAGATCCCTGTAGTCAAAGCTGTGTTTTTTCCAGTAGTCAGGTATGAATGTGAGAGTTGGGCCATAAAGAAGGCTGAGTACTGGAGAACTGATGCTTTTGAACTGTGGTGTTGCAGAAGACTCTTGAGAGTCCCTTGTACTGCAAGAAAATCACACCAGTCAATTCTAAAGGAAATCAACCCTGAATATTCATTGAAAGGACTGATGCTGAAGCTCAAATACTTTGGCCACCTAATGCAAAGAGATGATTCATTAGAAAACACTCTGATGGGAAATATTGAAGGCAGGAGGAGAAGGAGATGATGGAGCATGAGATGGTTGGATGGCATCACTGACTCAATGTACATGAGTTTGAGCAACCTCCAGGAGATGGTGAAGGACAGGGAAGCCTAGGGTGTTGCAGCCCATGGGGTTGCAAAGAGTCAGACACAACGGAGTGAGTGAACAGCAAGAAGAACTTAGAAGGGGAGAGGGAAAGTTAATTTTCTTCCCCAAGAGTAGTGATGGAGATGATGAGGGATGAAAGTGGTACAAGATGAGTTAACAGAGGCAAGCAAGGAACAAAGCCTATTTGGCTTTACGGGTCTTAGTAATAGCATTGGGATTATATTTGAAGAGCAACGTGAGGCTACTGGAATGTTTTAGGGAAAAGAGATGTAAGAATTTTAAAAGATGACTTTAGCTCTAACTACAGTGAGGAGAATGAATCGCCAGCATTCAAAAGATACTTATTTATTAAGTGCCCAAATACATTCACACATGAATGAATGAATAAATCTATGAATTCAATGATGAAAAAAAAAAAACACCAAGGGCTGCACCCTTATGCTGGACTCACACCTCACCTCCCCACTTTCCTACTTTGCCATGTGATCTCCCATTAGTCCCTTCCTGAGCCTCAGGATCCTCACAGAACAATCCTCCTTGAAGATCCCCCTCCAGTTCTGAAATAATTCAGTAACTCCTGCCAGCCCCGCCCTACTGCCAAGGCTTTCAAACTTCAAGCAGCTGAAAAGAAAAGCTGCTGAATGTCTCTGCTCTGTTTATCAGCATCAGTTTGGCATTTTGTGTGCAGCTGGGGCCCGCTCTATAAGACCACTCAGCATCTATAAGCTGACTAATTTCCATGTTGATTGCAAAGCTGGAAATGTATATACTTGTCATTCTTATTCTTGGCCCAGATGCTTTGTGGCAGACAGTAGCTCTGACGATGGGGCGCTGACACCACTTGCTAGTTATTGTCTGATGTGCAATTGACACGAGTGGGTTTAGAAGGAGGCACAATTTGATAATCAGAGTGCATCTGCAAAGCAATCATGAGCTGCATTATGAAGAAAATGCAAGTAAAACTGGGGATGCAACTGACTTATTTTTGACTTCCCTTATCCTAGCAAAGATGGAATAAAGAGGTATTGATGTGTGAGCCAACTTTTTTTTTTTTTTTAATATAATGAGCCTCTCTTAGAGCTTTGAATTTCTGTAAGTACAAGTGACAGGCTATAAAACAGTGCTTTCACATATATGATTTCATTTTGCAAATGCATTGTATTAGAGTTATTAAGTAATATGTGTTTGATGAAGATACTCAAACCGCACAGAAGCATACGAAATTGAAAAAAAGTGTTTCTGAAGTGAATGCCCAGTTTACCCTGTATGATGCAGTGACTTAGGTAAGACTCTACATAGTCCGACTAAATGAACTTGTAACCTGTTTTCACCTCTTAGGATAATTTTCTGTTCTAACTCCAGACTTGCAATTTCAATTCTCTTTACTTCATCTCTGTTAAATGGAAATAACAGTAGGACCTTTGTAAAAGAGTTATGATAGGGATCATTTTATGACTGTACAATTTAGAATAGTGCCTGGTACATATAAGAGCTTCATCAATATCAGCTATTCTTTTTATCCATTTCATTACTCCTCCACTCCAAAGCCAACCACACCCGGTGGGTACCCTACAGTTCTCAATCTAAACATTCATCTACTTATGAACATTTTATCTCTATTTTATTTAAATAAGACTATAAGCTACAACAATTTTTTGGTTTTTTTTTAAGTACTTATTCTAGTAATTTATTTATTTTTTTTCCTCTTTTCTTTTTATTTATTTATTATTATTATTTTTTTACTTTATTTTACTTTACAATACTCTATTGGCTTTGCCATACATCGACATGAATCCACCACAGGTGTACACGAGCTCCCAATCCTGAATCCCCCTTCCACCTCCCGCCCCACAACGTCTCTCTGCACAGGGATGATACAACAATTTTTAAAAATTTTTCTTTTTAAATAAAAAATACATCATAGAGATTCTCCTTATCAATATATAGATCTGCACCATTAATAATCAGATAGTCTTGAACATGGGTGGTCTAGCACTTGTTTAACTTTCTTGTCAGTTTATCTTTGTACATTCCTGAGTTTCTCTACAGGACAGATTCTGAGAAGTGCAAGATCCTCTCGGCTGTATTTTTGCAGAAACTCTAAGGGGAAACAGGGTAACTGAATGCTACAAAAGAGATTAAATTCCAGAAATTTAGGAATTTCCCTAACATTTCACAGAGAGTATTTACAGCACATAGTGGAGGTCAGGCAAATACTCAGGTCTTCTGATACCAAGCCCCAGCTCCCTGGGTATGTCTGATAAGCTCTAGAGCCTACAGTGTTTTTCATGTTAAAAACCATAATAGATTTATTAGCTCTGGCTACAGACGGGCCTGTTAGGCCTAACTATAAACTGGACATGCAAAGCCAGCCAATCCTGCTTTTTATCCATGCCTGTAGAAAGATCCCCAATCCTTAAACATGGATGAAGGATAATATTTACTGAGAACTTAATACAGTAAACATACTGCACAAAGGATTAAAAGCAAACAAAGTTGAATCAGACTCTGTAGAGAGATGTCCTAATTCAGCTCATAGTCTAGCAGGTAAAATCACTGTGCCTACATAACTAAAATACAGAGTAGCTTAATTATTTGGGGAAATCGACAAAAACAGCTTTTGAGAGTTTAGTAAAGGAAAGACTGGCTATTCCTAAGTACAGCTTACCTGTTTTCAGCTTTACCCCTTAAGATTCCCAATACCACCTCACTAAAGTAAATTAGATACGGTGTTAATCCGATAGCCTCCAGTATCCTTTAAGACTAAATTGAATGACAAAATAATCATTCAGTCATGAATCAACAGCAACCTTGAACTCAGCCACAAAGTCTTAGCCTCAGTCAGCCACTTATGAATGCACTTTATAAGGTATAGGAATTGTTAAGATTAAGTGGGTAAATGAGATGGTCTACCTATAAGGTTTCACTTTTTGGTCAAATTTATACCATATTCTGGGAATATTCATCCATGTGAATTATAGGAAATTTTTCTATCCCGTTGTCATTTTGATATTTTTGAGAAAACAAAAGTAATTACAATTCCTGTCTTGCAGGTCATTGTCAAGCAGTTAACAGAATCTTTTCACAGAGTTTACTGGTCATCATTCTGGGGCTTTTATAACCTTGAATCTACCACAATGAAATGAAATTCTGTTTCTTTTTGGTGTTTGTGGTTATTTAAAATAGACAAATGGACAGATGAAGTGCTCCTTACCACACTTAAATCTCAGATGACTCTGCTTTTTTTCTACAGGCACAAAACTAAACAGTAAAAGCTTCAGCTATGTTTGCTATAAATCAGTAATAGTTATTAGGGAACTGAACATGTTAGATATCCTCCTCCTAGCAGTTTCATATACAAATTTGATTGCTGATGTTCTTTGAAACCCTTGTTTTCCAAAAGACTGATGCCATTAGCATTCATTCAATTTTCCAGCTGGAAACAATCCAGCCCAGAGAACTGCTGCTTTTTAATTCCACCTCCTGTGTGATCAGTAATTAAACTACGGAAAAGAAAGAGGTGGAGGAATTATCACCAGCATCTCAGTTAACAGCAGCCAACTCTAGAACATCAAAATAAAATATTTACTGAAAACCTTGCGAGCATTTATGAGTTGGGAAAGAAAAAAAATTAATTTGATTGATTCAATGTAAATGAATCAGAAGCATATATCTTGATTTTCTCAATATGGGAACATGGCTGACGAAATTCATTTAAGCTTTTCAGGTCCTTGAAAAGGGATTTGACAGACTGAAATTGTATGTGTAGTATTCTTTTAAAAATAACTTTTAAATTAACCACAGATTTTTTTTCCCTCTCCAATGGGTCAGGAAACCTAACTGCATAATAACAGCTCCCATTTCTATAGTTCTGCTTTCCCTTGCTCAATAATCCTGAAATGGTGTTAGCAGAGTGATAATTTTTCCCTTTTGTACTTATAGCAAGATTGCTCTATGAAGCAGAACACACACACTATACTGTATTTCGTACATGCATATATATACAAGTATATGTGTGGGAATATATACATATATGGAAAGAGAGAGAACACATACATGACATTCAGTTAAGTATAAATTTCAGATTAACAACAAATTATTTTAGTATAAGTATACTTGGGGTCACATTTATAGTAAAAATAGTATTTAAATTTTTCTTTTTAGTACAAGCATGTGCCATGCAATTTTGGGCATCTGCAAACATTAAAATGTATTTCTTATTTATCTGTAATTCAAATTTAAATTTTAACCAGTCATAGAATACATTACAGGGATGTAAAATAAAGCATGGTAACTAATAATTCTGTATTTCACATTTGAAAGTGGCTAAGAGAATAGATCTTACAAGTTTTCACCACAAGAAAAACATTTGTAACTATATATAGTGATAAATATTAATTAGTTATTGTGGTGATAATTTTGCAATGTACACAAATATTGAATCATTATGCTGTCCATCTAAACCTAATATAATGCTTTACATCAATTACATGTCAATTAAAATAAAAGTTTAACTGGATATTATGTATTTTTCCCTAAATACAGGGACAAGCTAGTTCTATTGCCTCTCCAAATTAGATAAATGAGACAAGAAGTACAGTTTGTGGGCTAGGCAATTTTTCTTTCAAAGAAGAAAACATCTAGAATAAGAATAGACTAGAACAGCAGAAATTTCACCAATATGGGTCTCAGAAAAGAAAGGCTCACCACTACAATTACATAAGGAACATCATCATGGCCTGTATGCACATGACTCGACTGGTGCTCTACTAGAAGCTCCTGCCTGCTTTCAATCATATTACGGAGGAATTAAGTACGCTTAGAAGGTGTATGGTACATATACTTTATTTGGGGGACTTAGCAGGAAGGCAGAGAATATGAGGTTGCTGCCCACTTGAACGGGAGAAGAATAGGGCAAACACCGAGGGAGAAGAGCAGCCTGAGACATGTGTGGGTACTAAAGGGGGCACATATACTAGAGAAGGCTGCAGACTAAGAGTCAGCAGTCTGTGCATTTCATCCTATATTCTGTTTACTATTGTATTCTCAATTCTAAACATTGTGCTTGATGCTGTGGGTACTCAATAAATATTTGTGGAATAAATGAATGAATGGACTTTCCCATTGCTAAAATCAAAGGATGAAACCAGGTCATACAGAAACTCTAATATTTCAAACTATGTCTAAGTATCTCAAGATGTATCTCTGGGGGTCAGAGGCAGGCAGAGAGATCTAGGCACACCCATAATGCTTCAGTCAAAGAACTTCCTTGCCATTCTTTTCTTCTGCACTGAGGTTAAGATGAAATTTCATCTAAAAGTGATTCACTGGGGGCTTCCCTGGTGGTCTAGTGGTTAAGAATCCACCTGTCAATGCAGGGGACATGAATTCGACCCCTGGTCTGGGAAGATCCTACCTGTCATGGCAACTAAGCCCACAGGCCACATCCACTGACCCTGTGCACTGCAATGCAAGAAGCCGCCACAATGAGAAGTCTGAGCACCTCAACAAAGAGTAGTCCCTGCTCACCACAACTAGAGAAAGATCATTTGCAGCAACAAAGACCCAATGGTAAATAATGTAACAGATACAGAAAAATGATTCACTGGAAAAATTAAATAGTCGTTAAAATACAATATTTAGAAGATATACCTTCGTCCTAAGTTCTTTGACTCCATCCATAGCCTGTCTCCAAAACAGAATGTCCACGCATTTGCTCCAAGCTAGCAGAAAGTGGCTGACAACACACAGTCCTGAAAGACAGGAGAGCAAAAGCAAACTTGAAAAAAAAATGTTCTTACTCTCAGTAACAGTGATTTTTGCCTGTAGAATTACAATACAAAAATGAGGAAGAAAAAAATCACATGCAATCTCTCCAGCAGTTTGTTATATTGAAAATAGAGCATAATTGATTTGACAAATGCACCAAGGGAATACAAAGCCATAATCAGTTTTTCTGTAGTGTTTGAATCTATACTGACAGAAGCTTAATTGTGTAATTTATTATTATGAAATAAACTGTAGAGATTACAGGTAAACATGGTAATCAGCAGGATGTGTTACTAGCTTTTGTGTAAATCACAGTTGACATTTTTTTATTCAATACATAAGCCAGTCTTCATTTTGACCGTGTATAACCATATTCCAATTGACATGCTAAGTGTTTCAAGGACCTGTGTAATCTATTCAGTGTTATATTTCTGTCCCCACCTCCACCTCCAGGAAATTTGGACCTGTCTCTAGCTCATTGGCTCAGATGAGGATGTTACTAGGGATGGAAGAAAGGAACTTTGAAAGTACCCTTGCCCTTGAGCTTTGTTCTTCTCTAAGAAATAGGCTTCCATGACTGCCCATGGAAAAGAATTCCAAATTCTTCAAAGTCCTTATCTCTAGCCACTCGCATTTGGCATTACCACATACCTACTACATCACAGCTACATATGATTACTTGCCAGTCACTGAAAACCTGATCAACTTTTCCTTCTCTGATCCTTGGTTGACTTCTCTGAATCCACAGGTTCTACAGACATATTAAAAGGTCTACACGTGTAGACCATTTTAACATTAGACCTGCTTCTAAGAACATACCTGCCATTAAAAGGACAATAGACTTCTGATGGTAGGAGAAAAGAATAAACATTTCCCTATTTTTCCTGCTAACTACAAATGAAACTTCTTATATCAAACAAATATAAGGAATTCTGAAAGGTGAGGTGGAGGTGGCAGCCTAAAGAGGAAACCGTGGCCTGAACAATGAATTCCCTTGGTTTTCTTCTTGCCTCATATACTACAGACTGGGTGCTGCAGAAGCCAGTTACTGGGAAGGGCCAATGGGCATAAGAACAAGACAAGACATAAAAATTGCTACCAAAGGGGATCAAAACAGGCCTTACCCTTCCCCTCTCTGAGCGGTATAACAAGAGACCTGACGAAGGATCAGGCCTTCACACCACCAGCGGTAATAAGGCCACTGCTCCACCTTAGTGTCAGCGGGGGCCACAGAGAAGCAAGGCAGGCTCTTCTTGTAGCAGGGGAGATCCCAGAGGAAGCCTCATGGGAAACATCAAGTCCCACCAGCCTTCAGTCATGAGGAACTCCTCACCCTAAAGTGCAAATGGAGGCCAAGTGGGAAACCTGGGCTGCTACCTCTAACTGGCCACATCAAGGTAAAACCCTCCTACGCTTGCACTGCCAGATGAAGTCAGAAACTGCCAGTGAAAACACAAGCTATCAATATGATCCACAACAACACTATCCCGTATATCTAGGTTCTAATTAAAAGCACTCAACATATGAAGGAAGAACCACAAAGACCTCAAACTGAATGAAACAATTACTAGACACCAGCCTTGAGTTGAAACAGAGTCTAGGCTTTTCTGAAAAAGGTTTTATAGCAACTATCATACAAATCCATCACCAAGTAATTAATAAGATATTTGGAACAAAATAGACAAATAAAGTCTCAACAAAGAAATGGGTATAAAGAAGAAATAAATAGAAAGTATACATCTTCAAAGATAGTAACTACCTCCCTCCAAAAAAAAGTCAATGAATAGGCTCAAAAGAAAATGTAGCGAAAAGAAAGAATAAAAATTACTCAATATGAACACAGAGAAAATGAACAAAAAATAAACAGCCTCAGGGATTTGTATGTCTATGAAAAAAAAGAATAAAAGGTTTAACATTCTTGTCATCCAAATCCTAGTAAGAATTGAAATTACAGTGCTTTGTCTGACTACAATGGAATCAAATCATAAATCAATAACAGAAAGATAACAGAGACATCCCTAATTATGCCAAAACTAAACAATATACTTCCAAATAATCCAAGGATCAAAGAGGAAGGCTCAAGAGAAATGGAAAAAATGTATTGAAATAAGTGGCAACAAAAATATGACATATCAAAGAAGATGACATACAGATGACAGACCTATGAAGAAATGCTGCACATCATGTGTCATGAGAAAAATGCAAATTAACAATTATTAGAACGGTCAAAATCCAAAACACTGAATCCATCAAATGCTGGTTAGGACGTGAAACAGCAGGAAATCTCACTCATTGATGGCAGGAATACAAAATGGTGCAGCAACTTTGGAAGACAGTTTTGTGGTTTCTTATGTGATTAAGCACCAGTATTTGGCCACCTGATGCAAACAGCTGACTCACTGGAAAAGACCCTGATGCTGGGAAAGATTGAAAGCAGAAGGAGAAGAGGGCAACAGAAAATGAGATGAATGGATGGCACCACCAATTCAATGGACATGAACTTGGGCAAACTCTGGGAGATGGTGAGAGACAGAGAGGCCTGGCGTGTGGCAGTCCATGGGGATGCAAAGAGCTGGACACGACTTGGTGACTGGACAACAGCGATAAAACAACTAAACATTCTCTTGCCTCATGACCCGGTAATCACACTCCTTTGTATTTACACAAAGGTGTTGAAAACTTGTGTCCACCCAAAAATATACACACATATGTTTACAGCGGCTTTATATTTATAACTGCCAGGACTTTAAAGCAACCTACCTTCAGTAGGTAAATAAACAGATAAACAGTGGTACATCCAGCCAATGGAATACTATTTAGCACCAAAAAGAAATAAAGGATTACGACTTGAAAAGACATGTAAGAATCTTAAATGGCTATACTGAGGGAAGGAACCCAATCTGAAAAGGTTACATGCCATAAAATAATTTTAAGTATATGACATACCAGAAAATGCAAACCATGGACACAATAAAAGGATTAGTGATTCCCAGGGGTTAAGGGGGAGGGCAGGATGAATAAGAAGAGTACAGAGGATTTTTAGGACAGCAAAACTGTTGAATATGATAGTAAAATGATGGATAACTGTCATTATATGCTTATCAAAACACATAGAATGTAGAACACCTAGAATGAATTCTAATACAAACTATGGATTTGGGGTGAGTATTTTGTGTCAATGGAGGCTCAATCAGTTTTAATAATAGTACCACTCAGGTGGAGATGTTGATAAAGACAAAGGCTTATACCCATATAGAGGCGAGGGGCATTTAGGAAATCTCTACCT
Source organism: Neotragus pygmaeus (assembly GCA_006410875.1). Lineage (NCBI taxonomy): Eukaryota > Metazoa > Chordata > Mammalia > Artiodactyla > Bovidae > Neotragus > Neotragus pygmaeus. Next base: position 130,796 of record SJYV01032460.1, on the reverse strand, counting down.
TCTCTTTAATTTTGTTATGAATCTTAAACTAAATTGTAAATAAACAAAGAAACACACACTATATAAAAAATCACGTGGCACAGCTAACACATTGCTATGAGAAAAACTTACAGTACTAACATACATTGAAAGCGAAAGTCACTCAGTTGTATCTAACTCTGCAACCACGGACTATAGCTCAGGCTCCTCCGTCCACGGAATTCTCCAGGATACTGGGGTGGGCAGTCATTCCCTTCTCCAGGGGATCATCCCAACCCAGGAATCAAACTGGGCTCTCCTGTATTGCAAGTGGATTCTTTACCAGCTGAGCTACAAGGGAATCCCCAACATACATACATTGGAAAAGAAGAAACTTCTCACATCAATAAATGTAAGAGCAGAAATAGAGAAAAAATGTAAACAAAAAATAGAGAAAAATCAATGAGATAAACAAGTGGCTTTTTGAAAAGATCAATAAAATTGACAAACCTCTAGCAAGACTGACAAGCACAAAAAGGGAAAAGATGTAAATTATTATTATCAGTAATGACAAGGGTTATTATCACAAACCCTGAGACATAAAAGAGATAATAAAGGGATACTATGATCAATTTTACACACATAACTTGGAAAACAGATGAAATGGACCAATTCCTGGAAGCTACCATAATACTCTAAATATGAAATATTAAGACTAGCCTTTTAACTATTAAAGAAATGAAGCTTATAATTTAAACACTCCCATCAAAGTAAAATCTCCAAGCCCAGAAGGTTTCACTGAAAAATTCTATCAAATTATTAAAAAGAAGTAACACCAATTCTACACAATCTCTTCTAGAATGCAGAAGAGGAAGCGATACTTTCTAATTCATTTATGAAGATAGCATCAAGGTGATTCCAAATCAGACAAAGACAGTATTAAAAAAGAAACTATAGACCACTATCTTTTATGAATATGACCACAAAAATCCTTAACAAAATATTAGCAAAATAAATAATATATAAAAAGAATTATAAAGTAGAATTTGTTCTGGAGATGCAAGGCTGGTTCAACATTGAGAAGTCTCTTGGTAGTCATGTAGGAAGACCCTGAACTTACTTCTTCCCACAGACATAACAAATCTAAAATATAGAGCAATTCTCTCAGAAAGGGACCTGAAAATTGGATGAACAGAGCCTCCACAAAAACAGGTAAGAGGACAGCATCAACACAGTTAGAAGAGGCAAAGATATGGGCTGGTCTAGGAAAATACATACCATAGCTGCAGCAATCCACAATTGTGAGTAACCACAAAGATACAAATATTTCCTGAGAAATAAGTGATTTGAGCTCCACATCAAGCACCATAACCCCTAGGTCCTTCGCTGCAGAGACAAGCCCCATGAAACAACTGAATTTGTAAATCAATAGGGAATATGCCCCCCCAAATTGCATAACTGCCGTGAATGGAAAATTTACTCATAAAGGGTTTGTGTACAGACTCACTTGACCTGAAAACCAGTGCAAAATCATCAGCTAAAAGTGCAGGGAACATAGGCAAAGGGAACTCACACACTAATCTTGAATCGTCTGAGGATATGCAGGAATCAGGTGGGACACCACGTGAGGAATTTGCAGGAGCCACTTAGGATCTCAGCTTAACTTGATAATATCAGTGCTAGTAGGTGTCATTTTGGAATTCTCCATTTAATGTTAGTCAGTTGGCATACCCACTGAGAGCCCTACTCACAGCTGCACTTCTGCTCAGCCTCACAGCCCTCTGTGACCCCACAAAACAGGAAGGCAAACACAGCCTACACAGGGGAACATCACTGAGTACCTAAATCTGGAGGTCATTTTTCATTTTGCTCTTCTGTTTGGGTGAATTCTAATATTTTATCACTATTTCACTCTTATACCTCATTCAGTGTCTGTTGAACCCTCTTGTATTGTGCTTCTGAGCCCTACAAGACATCTCCTAAAAAAAGGGTCACTTTTCTAAGATTGGGAGAAGAAGTTGATATATTTAATTCACAGAAATAAACACATAAAATGAGGCAAAATGAGGAGACAGGGGAATATGTTCTGACTGAAAGAACAAGGTGAAACTCAGGAAAAGAACTAAACAAAAAAAGATAAGCAGTTTATCAGATAAAAGTTCAAAATAATCATCATAAAGATGCTCTCTGAAATTGAAAGAATAAGGCACGAACACGTAAGAACTTCAACAAAGGGATGGAAAATATAAGAAAGTATCAAATGCAAGCGATAAGAGTACTAGAAAATACAAGAGGGGTTCAACAGAACAGGTAAAATGTACCTGAATGAAGTAGAAGATTGAAACAGTGAGCCATAAAAAAAACAGTAGAATTCACCCAAACAGAGTAGCAAAACCAACACATAAAGAGATAAGATACCTTACAGAATTTTAGGAGCAACCTTAAGCATAGTAACACTCACATTGTAGTTATCTCAGAAGGAGAAGAGAGAGATAAAGGACCAATAAAATTATTTGAAGAAATAGTAGCTGAAAATTTCCCTAATATGGCGAAGGAAACAAACATTGAGGTCCTGGAAGGGCAGAAAGTTCCAAATAAGATGAACTCAAAGAGATAACCATTAAGACACATTAAATTAAATTGGTAAGAGTTAAAGAGAGAATCCTAAAAATAGCAAGAGAAAAATAACTTGTTATATACAAGGGAAATCCTGTAATATTATGAATAGAATTCCCCCAGAAACTTTATCGGAGAAGGCAATGGTACCCCACTTCAGTACTCTTGCCTGGAAAATCCCATGGACAGAGAAGCCTGGTAGGCTGCAGTCCATGGGGTCGCTAAGAGTCAGACATGACTGAGAGACTTCCCTTTCACTTTTCACTTTCATGCATTGGAGAAGGAAATGGCAACCCACTCCAGTATTCTTGCCTGGAGAATCCCAGGGATGGGGGAGCCTGGTGGGCTGCCATTTATGGGGTCACACGAGTCGGACACAACTGAAGTGACTTAGCAGCAGCAGCAGAAACTTTATAGGCCAGAAGGTAATGACATAATATATTCAAAGTGCTGAAAGGAAAATAAATTTCCAATCAAGAATTCTCTATCCATCTTGGTTATCATTCAAAGTTGAAGGAGAAATCAAGAGCTTCTTAGTTAAGCAAAAAGTAAAGAAGTTCACCACTAAACTGGCTCTATGAGATAAATTAATGAGACTGCTTTAAGCTAAAAAGAAATGGCACTAATTAATAATAAGAGAACATACAAAAGTAAAAATATCACTGGAAAGGTAAATATAAAATATAAATCACTTATATAATCATAAAGTTTAAAATAAAAAGTATTAATAATAATAAAAAGTAAACAATTGGTCAAAGTATATATAAAATAAGATGTGTCATACAAAGTATAAATTGTCAGAAGTGTGGGATTAAAATGTAAAGCTTGGAATGTATTCACATTAACTTGTTACTGACACAGAATGTCATATGGATGTGAAATACATGGTGATCCCAATGGAAAACCTTATAGTACATACACAGCAGATAGTAAGAATGAATTCTAAACCTACATTACAGAAAGCCACAAAAACACGTGGGAAGAGAGAGGAAAAAGGGGAGGTGACAAAGAGGAACTACAAAAACAGCTAAGGAGAATTAACTAAGTGACAATAAGTACAACATATCAATTATTACTTTAAAAGTAGACTATAATCTACCATTAAAAAGATATTGAGTGACTTAAAAAAAAAAAAAAGACTCATCTGTACACTCCCTAAAAGAGACTGACCTCAGATGAAATTTCAAAAACACACACCCGTGGCGGACTCATGTCAATGTATGGCAAAACCAATACAGCATTGTAAAGTAAAAAACAAACAAAAAAAACCCCCCCACAGACTGAGAGTGAAGAGAAAAATATATTCTTTGCAGATAGAAATGAAGAGAAAAATGGCAATAACCATACTCAGAAAAAATAGACTTTAAAACAAATAATATAATAAAAGAAAAAGAATGGAATTACATAATTAGACAAAGGGATTAATCCAGCAAGAAATTACAACATTTATAAATGTTTATATATCAAGAGGATCACCAAGATATGTAAAGCAAATATTACATAAAGGAAGATACTAACCATAATACAATAAAATTAGAGGACTTTAACACCCTACTTGTATCAATGGATAGAACATCTAGGCAGAAAATCAACAAGGAATCATTAGACTTAAATGATACATTATATTAGATCTTAATAGATATATATTTTGAGCATTTCAACTAAAAGTAGCAGAATATATATTTTTCTTAAATGCACATAAAATATGCTGCAGACGAAATCACATGTTACATCACAAACAAGTTTAAATAAATTCAAGAAGACTGAAATCCTATCAAGCATCTTCTCCAACCACAATGATATGAATTAGAAATCAGTCACAAGGGGAAAAAAAAAAAGGTGGGGAAGTGGGGGAACACTAAAACTGAACAACCAATGGGTCACTGAAAAAAATTAAAAAATAATTTAGATACTAGTGAGAACAGAAATATATCAAAATATGCAGGATTTAACGAAAGTGATTTTAAGAAAGTTCAGAGAAATACAGGCATATCTCAAGAAACAAGAAAAAAATAAATGAACAATCTAGCTTTTTATCTAAATGAACTAAAAAAAACAGTACAAAGTCCAAAATCAATAGGAGATAATAATAAAGATCAGAACAGAAATAAATGAAATAGTGACTAGGAAAAAAAAAATTGTAAAGGTCGGTGAGATGAAGAAATGGTTCTTTGGAAAAATAAGCAAAATTGACAACACTTTAGCTAGACTAAGCAAGAAAAGAAGAAAGAGAATCCCAATAAATACAATTAGAAATGAAAGAGCAGAAGTTCCCAGTGATACCACAAAACTACAATAGATCATACCAAACTGTTATGAACAATTATATGCTAACAAACTGGACCACCTAGAAAAAAAAAAGTTCCTAGAAATGTAAAACTCTTCTAAGACTCAATTATGAAAGAATAGAAAACCTAAAAAAAAATTGATTACTATTAAGGAAACTGAAACAGTGATCAAAAATCTCCCAACAAACAAAACCCCAGTACCAGATGGCTTCAGTTGTGAATTCTACAAAACATTAAAGAAAGACTGAATAACTGTCTTTCTCAAACCCTTCAAAGAGATAAAAGAAGAGGAAAAAATTTCAAACGTATCTTACAAAGACAGCATTACCCTGACAACAAAAGCAGACAAGTACACTACACACACACACACACACACACACGCACACACACACACACTCATTTTTACAGGCCAATATCTTTTATGAACATAGATGAAAAAACACTCAACAGAATATTAGTAAACTGAATCCAACAGTGCGTTAAAATGACTATACATCTCTATCTGTTCAGTTGCTCAGTCATGTCCGAGTCTTTGTGACCACACAGACTGCAGCACGCCAGGCCTCCCTGTCCATTGCCAACTCCCAGAGTTTACTGAAACTCATGTCCATTGAGCTGGTGATGCTATCCAACCATCTCATCCTCTGTCATCCCTTCCTCCTCCCACCTTCAATATTTCACAGCAATATGGTGTTTTCCAATGAGTCAGTACTTCACATCAGGTGACCAAAGTATTGGAGCTTCAGCATCAGTCCTTCCAATGAATATTCAGGACTGAGTTCCTTTAGGATGGACTGGCTGAATCTCCTTGCAGTCCAAGAGACTCTCAAGAGTCTCCTCTAACACCACAGTTCAAAATCATCAATTCTTCAGCACTCAGCTTTCTTTATAGTCCAACTCTCTCATCCATACATGACTACTGGAAAAACCATAGCTTTGACTAGACAGACCTTTGTTGGCAAAGTAGTATCTGCTTTTTAATATGCTGTCTAGGCTGGTCATAGCTTTTCTTTCAAGGAGCAAGCATATTTTGATTTCATGGCTGCAGTCACCATCTGCAGTGATTTTGGAGCCCCCCAAAATTAAGTCTGACACTGTTTCCACTGTTTTCCCATCAATTTCATGAAGTGATGGGACCAGATGTCATGATCTTAGCTTTCTTAATGTTGAGATTTAAACCAGCTTTTTCACTCTCCTCTCACTTTCATTGAGAGGCTCTTTAGTTCTTCGCTCTCTGCTGTAAGTTGTGGTGTCATCTGCAAATCTGAGATTATTGATATTTCTCCCAGAAATCTTGATTCCAGCTTGTGTTTCATCCAGCCTGGCATTTTGCATGATGTACTCTGCATATTAAGCAGGGTTATAATATACAGCCTTGACGTACTCCTTTCCCCATTTGGAACCAGTTTGTTGTTCCGTGTCCAGTTGTAACTGTTGCTTCTTGACCTGCATACAGATTTCTCAGGAGGCAGGTCAGGTGGTCTGGTATTCCCATCTCTTAAATAAGTTTTCACATCTTGATCAAGTGGGATTTATTCCAGGGGTGAAAGGATAATTCAACAACCACAAATTGATGTGATACTTCACATTAACAAAATGAAGGAAATAATGATATAATCATCTTGATACAGAAAGTATTTGACAAAATTCAACTTCCATTTACAGCAAAGACTCAATAAAGTGAGTAGACAGGGATGTATCACAATATAAAAAATACATGACAACCCACGACTAACATTGAGTTCAATGGGGGAAAACTAAATGCTTTTCCTCTAATATCAGGAACAAGACAAGAAGGCCAAATTTAGCCACTTTTATTCAAGACAGTATTTAAAGTTTTAGCCACATAATTAGGCAATTAAAAGAAATAAAAGGTAAACAAATTGGAAAGTAAAAAGAAAACAGNATATCAGGAACAAGACAAGAAGGCCAAATTTAGCCACTTTTATTCAAGACAGTATTTAAAGTTTTAGCCACATAATTAGGCAATTAAAAGAAATAAAAGGTAAACAAATTGGAAAGTAAAAAGAAAACAGTCACTATTTGCAGATAATGTGGTACTATATGTAAAACCAATAAAGATTCTACCAAAAAATTGTCAGAACTAATAAATGAATTCAGTGAAGTTGGAGAGTACAAAATGAATACATGGATATCTGTGGTATATCTATACATACCTATCAGAAAGATAAATTTAGAAAATTATCTCATTTACAATTATATCAAAATATAGGAAATAAATTTAATCAAGGAGGTCAAAAACCCATACACTGAAAACTGTAAGACACTGTTTAAAGAAAAGAAATAAGACACAAATTTTAAGATATCCTGTGCTCATAACTTGGAAGAACATTGTTAAAATATCTTTATGCTACCTAGAGAAATCTACTGACTCAATGCAATCCCTCTCAAAATTCCAAAGACAGATTACAGAACTAGAACAAATAATTCTAAAATTTTAATAGACTCACAAAATATCCTAAACAGCCAAAATAATCTTGAAAAAGCCCAACAAAGCTGGGGGTACCATGCTCCCAGATTTCCAACCACGCTACAAATCTATAGTAATCTCAGCATTATAGTAGTCGCACAAAGCACAGAGAACAATGACACAAACATTGAGTGTGAGAGCTCAGAAATAAACCTACACATTAATTTACGACAAAGTAGCAAAGATCATACAATGTTGAAAGTATAGTCTTTTTAACAAACAGCACTGGGAAAGCTGGACATGGAAAAGAATGAAACTAGACCATTACATTATACCATACATGCAAATTAACTCTAAATGTATTCAAGTCTTGAATGTAAGACTCAAAACTATAAAGCTACTAGAAGTAAACAAAGGTGATAACCTCATTGACATTGGCCGAGCAATGTTTTTCTAGATCTGACTCCAAAGGCAAAGGAAGTGAAGCAAAACTAAACAAACGTGATCACACCACTGAAAAGGAAGCTATCATCAAAATGAAAGACAGTCTATTGCATGGGAGAAGATATTTGCACAGTATGTATCCAATAAGGAATTAATATCTTCAATGCATACAAACTAATGATAAAAAAAAAAATGAAAAAGTGGACGGAGGAGCTGAATAGATATTTCTCCAAAAAAGACATACATATGGCTGACAGGCACATGAAAATATATTCACTATCACTAATTATTAGGGAAATGCAAATCAAAACTTAAACCACACCTGTTAGAATGGCTTTTATCAAAAAGATAAGAAATAAGCAATGTTGGAGAGGATGTGGAAAAAAGCAAACTCTTGTACATTGTTATTAAGACCACAAATTAATGCAGCCACCATAGAAAACAGTACGGAGATTCTTCAAAAAATTAAACTAGATATTCTACTTACAGATATTTATCCAAAAAACACTAATTTGTAAAGACATATGTACCCTTCTGTTCATTACAGCATTATTTACAATAGCTAAAATATTGTAACATCCTGTATCCAGTGATGGGTGAATGGATAAAGAATACAGTATGTGTGTATGTATACAATACATACATAAAAAACTCAATCAAAAAGTCGGCATAAAACCTAAACAGACATTTATCCAAAGAAGACATACGAATGACCAATAAACACATGAAAAGTATTCACCATTGCTCTTTAGAGAAATGCAAATCAAAACCCCTTACACCAGTCAGAATGGTCATCATCACAAGACCCATAAATAACAGATGCTGGAGAGGGTGTGGAGAAAAGGGAACACTTTTGTACCATTGGTGAGAATGTAAATTGATATAGCGACTGTGGAAGACAGCATGAACATTCCTCAAAAAACNACCCCTTACACCAGTCAGAATGGTCATCATCACAAGACCCATAAATAACAGATGCTGGAGAGGGTGTGGAGAAAAGGGAACACTTTTGTACCATTGGTGAGAATGTAAATTGATATAGCGACTGTGGAAGACAGCATGAACATTCCTCAAAAAACTAGGAGTAGAACTACCATACGGTAGTTCTATATGATATAGAACTCTATATCATATATCATATATCATATCACATATCAATATCATTATCTATATCATATATCTAGCAATCCCACTACTTGGCATATATCCTGAGGAAATTAAAACTGACAAAGGCTCATGTACACCAATGTCATTGCTACATTATTTACAATAGTTAGGATATGGAAGCAACCTAGATGTCCATCATCAGATGAATGGATAAAGAAAAGGTTGTACCTATACATAATGGAATATTAGTCATAAAAAGGAATGAATTTAAGTGGTTCAAATGGATGAATCTAGAGCCTGTTATACAGAGTGAAGTAAGTCAGACAGAGAAAAATTGCATATATTAATGCATAGATACAGAATCTAGAAAGATGGTACTGATCCTATTTACAGGGCAACAGTGGAGATGCAGACATTAAGAACAGACTTAGGACTTCCCTGATGGCTCAGATGGTAAAGCATCTGCCTAGAATGAAGGAGACCCAGGTTCAATCCCTGGGTTGGGAAGATCCTCTGGAGAAGGAAATGGCAACCCACTCCAGTANCCTATTTACAGGGCAACAGTGGAGATGCAGACATTAAGAACAGACTTAGGACTTCCCTGATGGCTCAGATGGTAAAGCATCTGCCTAGAATGAAGGAGACCCAGGTTCAATCCCTGGGTTGGGAAGATCCTCTGGAGAAGGAAATGGCAACCCACTCCAGTATTCTTGCCTGGAAAATCCCACAGATAGAGGACCCTGGTGTGCTATAGTCCATGGGGTCGCAAGAGTCGGACACAACTGAACAACTTCACTTTCACTTTATGGACACAGGTAGGGGGAAGAAGGATAGGATGGGAGAAATGGAGAGAATCACATGGATGCCTATAAAATACCATGTGTAAAATAAATAACCAATGGGAATATGCTGTATGATTCAGGGAACTCAAACTGGGGCTCTCTAACAACTTAGAGGGGGTGGGAAGGGGCGAGAGAGAGGTTTAAGAAGGAGGGGACATGTATACCTTTGGCTGACTCATGTTAATGTATGGCAGAGGCCAACAAAATATTATGAAGCAATTTTCCTTCCATTAAAAATAAATAAGTTTGGGGAAAAAAAAGAGTGAACTTGGGAAAATAGATGTTTGCAGTTTCACAAATATATACTGAATATCCAGAGCTAGAAGGCATTGGTTAAATAGATGATGCATGCCATTAAGATGGAATATTATGCTACCATTAAAATATGCCAGTAAATCTGGAAAACTCAGCAGTGGCCACAGGATTAGAAAAGGTCAGTTTTCATTCCAATCCCAAAGAAAAGCAATGCCAAAGAATGTTCAAACAAATGCACAATTGCACTCATCTCACACACTAGCAAAGTAATGCTCAAAATTCTCCAAGCCAGACTTCAACAGNTGCCCTTTCTGTTTAGACAGCTTTCTTTTGCTCTGCTCCCCCCCACCACCCTGCCCCCGCCATTCTTTTAAGGTAAATTTGCTAGAATAAATTGTTTATTTCATCTGAGAATATCTTTTTTTTTTTTTTTTTTAGAGAAAGGACATTTTTGTTGGATATAGAATTTTGAGTTGACATTTCTTTCAGTAACTTGAAAATGTGGTGCTAATTCCTCCTGGCATCTATGGTTTCTGGGGAGAAATCTGCTGTCATTTAGAGTGTATCTCAATGTCATTCCCTATCCTTCCTCTTAATTCCCTTCTGCCCATGATTTTTCCTTTGTCTCATGCATTGGAGAAGAAGATGGCAACCCACTCCATTGTTCTTGCCTGGAGAATCCCAATGATGGGGGAGCCTGGTGGGCTTCCGTCAGTGGGGTCGCACAGAGTTGGACATGACTGAAGTGACTTAACAGCTAGTTTTCACAAGTTTGTGTATAGTGAGTCTTGAAGTGTATTTTTTGAAGTTTATACTATTTGCTAAGATCCTTGAATCACTATGTTTAATCTTTTTCCCAATTTTAGAAGCTTTAATTACTTTATTAGCCATGCCTTTTTCATCCTCTGCTTCTAAGACTTCAGTAATAAGAATGTTCTATATTTTCTTCCCCCATGTCTCTCCAGCTCTCTTCATTTTTTCCCCCCAGTGTACTTTCTCTCTGTGTTTCACACTGTATCATTAGTATCAAGCTTTCTGATTCTTTTCTCTGTCTTCTGTATTTGCTATTTATTCACCCATTAAGTTTGATTTGGTTACTGTATTTTTAAGGTTAAAATTTTCCATTTAGTTCTACTTTCTTTTTTTTTTTCTTTGCTGAAACTTTCTTTTTACTCATTCCAAAGATGTTCATAATTGTTTATCTTTCATTTTTCCAGATGGTTGCTTTCAAGTCTTTGTCAAATGATTCTAACATTTCTTTTATCTTGGTGCTGGCATTCAATGTTACCTTTCATCATTCAGTTTTAGATCTTCCCAGTTCTTGGCATAATGACTTATTTTCAATTTAAACGTGGATATTTTGAGTATCATAAGACCACAGACTTGGGGTGACTGGTGTAGGAGAAAAACCATCAGCATATCATAATAGGGCAGAAGCTGGTTTCCTCGACATGAGTCAGTAGTCTATTGTTTGATCTGAAACTCAATGATCTCTCTCTGGGAACAGATGTTTTACTCTACTCCATAATATTACTTTTTAAAAATCATATTATTTCTTTAGTCCCTGCTCATTTTTCTATTATAATTTTATTGTACTTTGGCATTCATTGTGAATCTTCAAAAGATTATAAAAATAAAACTTGTCTAGGGCAGATAAGAATATGGAATTATTAGTGGCAAGTCTTCTATAAGAAAACACATGGCAGAGTTCATGCCTGGCCACCATATGTGGCCCAGCTGTCACTTCTTTGCTCTGCTTCCCGTTTGTTTGACAAGTCCATCATATACAGCTGCCATTAAATTTCAATGACAGTAGGCAGTTGCCACCTCAGGAGACTTGGTGTGATTACCTACTTTCAAGAACACCTGCTTGCTTGACTGAAATAGTGTGCTGATTTCATACAAACTGCCCATCTCACTGAATCCAGGGCCTGTGACTCAAGCAGGAAAAAGAACAAATATTTTACACAGAGAACTAGAATTTATCTTCATAGTTGTATACTCCCTAGAGTTAATATTGTGAATTCCTCTTAGAGTTAATATTGTGAATTCCTTTGCACACTCAGATTGTGTCTCACTAGCTTTGAATTACATTATTTTCATTTTAATACCCTGAAATTTGTAAGGTTGTGAAATGCTTTAAAAATTAGTCTATGTCCCCAAATAGCTTAAATGGAAATACAATCCAAAGAGTCAAAATTAATTTTTAAATCTTACAATATTTTATGTTTTTCAAGAGACATTCCTCATATGACTTTTTTCTCCTTTCCAAGCCTCTTGTATGCAATGCTGCATGCAATGCTTTATAGAATCTGTGTGGTTTTCTTTTTCTTGACTATTATGTCAGTGAACCTAACATGTTTTATTAAATCTTATTCTCTCCTCTTTCTCCTTTTTGGTTTTACCTTTACTAGTCTGTGCACTTACTTCTATATTAAAAAACTTTGAGAATACATCTATATAGGCAAGACATTTTTCCAGAGAGGTTCAAAATGAATTAGGGAGAAACTGTGAAAACACTTCTTGATTCCATCATAGCTGCCAATGCTTTTTATAGACTTAGCTTTTTAAAGAATGACACCTAATGTAATAAAAATCAACATTATTTCATCTGCCAGCATCTCTGAGTTAATTAGACCTCATTAAAAGAATTTCTCAAAGCCTCATTTCACTGTGTAGGCGAGAACAATGTTCATGTCATTTTGTATGCAAGATCCAGAGGGTGGAAATAGCACATTTAAAGCTGGACAACATGTATCCAGCTCTAAATATTTCTCAGTAGTTGTATGAACTGAAAATGAGCTCAGAAGACTATTAAACCCCGTGTTTCTGAACCTGGAGTGTATATACTTCAGTGGTGCACCAGAGGATATGCAAAGCCATAAGGCAACTGCCCATCATTCAAGAAAAGCAATTGTATTCAATTGTGAGTAAATGAAAACATACATTTTAGAGTAAAACAAGCACAGATTTTAAACAATAAAACAGTTGCAAACTGCTCTTAAGACATATTGTGATACTCCAAAGAAACTGAGATTTTGCATTGCTTCAGACTCTCCCCCTATACTGAGTGTGATCAGCCACTAAGTTGGGTCTGACTCTTCTGCGACCCCATGGACTGTAGCCTGCCAGGCTCCACTGTCCATGACATTTCCCAGGCAAGAATACTGGAGTGGTTTGCCATTTCCTTCCCCAGGAATCCTCCACACCCAGGAATTGAACACATATCTCCTGCATTGGAAGGCAGATTCTTAACCACTAAGCCACCTGGGAAGCCCATTCCCCTACACTTATTGCAGTATATATTCACTCCCTCTTCATTTGGGACAATTGTTTCCAAATTTGTTTGTATACTACAACAACCTGGGTGCTTTTTAAATGATAGTGCTCTGATGCACATGAATCCCAGCCCCCACTTCAAACATGCTAAAATCAGAATCTCTGGACAAAGAACCCAGGCATCTGGGTTTTCCTTTTGTTGTGATTCATTTTGTTTTTTAAATTAAAACTCCTTCGACACTCTGATGGGAAATCAGCATTGGGAAGCACTGATTTAGAAGGTACTTTAGTAGAACTATAGAAAAAGTACTGCACAGATTATGGTTTTCCTTTTATACTTAAGGCAGATAAGGCTCAGAAATAGGAAGGAACTCACTCAGGTGACAAAGCACATTATTGTCAGAGCTGAAAGTAGAATGCAGATCTCCTAATGTTTATGCAGTGTTTTTCTAACTAAATTTATCTTTGCAACATTTGTAATTAACCAATGTCAGTTTTATAGACATTAGTTACACCATGGCTAATTAGAAAATGGACCTCAAGGCTAAACCACTGAAGAAAGTACTTTCTTAATAATAATAATTTAAAAAACACCCATAGATTATTTACATGGGGATAGCCTGATTGCAAAGAGTCAGACATGACTTAGCAACTAAACAACAACAATAAGCCTGAACTTAGAATCCCAAGTGTGTGTGTATATACATATATATGTAGATACATATATGTGTGTGTGTGTGTGTGTGTGTGTGTTTTAGCTCAATAAACATGTATTCAGGGATAGTCCAGTGTTGACCATCCCAAGCAAAGTAAAGAGAACCACAGTTTCTCAGTGCCCTCAAGGAACTTTCTGGTCCAGTGGAAAAGCTAGACATCACAACTACTATCAGCTGGGGCAAGGTAGAATGAGATGTTTAATTAGATGCCAACACAGATGCTGGGGGATAAACAGAAGAGGAGTGATGTTTTAGGTTAGGGGAACTAACAGTGTTTTATTGAAACTTAGCCTTGAAGGCTCAGAAACACTTGATTAATGTAGAAGAAAGTGTGTACCCCATCTACAGTAACTTGAGGCAAAGTAGTGGGGTGGTGATATATAGGACATACATTGGAATTACTTTTAACAGAACATGTAGATCTCAATTAGGGATAATGAGAAAGCCACATATAAACAAAGGAACACTTAAACATTCTTCAAATCATCCATAGACTAGAATACATACTCAGCTTATGTAACCAATCTCACACTGAGGGCAAGGACAATGCCTTATGATTCTTGGCATCAGGGGCATGGCACATAAGAGGTGAACTATAGATGATGGAAAGAGAGGACAGAGAAAAGAAGAACAGATGACTGAACACCTGCTTCACAGGCTTGTTATAAAAATTTTTGTTAAAATGTTTTCTACTGTGCTTTGTACACAGCTTTGCCCATAATAAAAGTCTGCTGAATTTGAAATTGAGCAGTTCCCTAGAAAAGCTAATCAGAAAGTGAAGTGTGCTGTTTCTCTGGAAACTTGGGAACAACTTATTTCTCTTCAAGACATCTTCACATGGCTGAAAGGATCAAGTATAAACTGTGCATATGTTCCTGGGCTTCTGAACAAAGAAGGTAGATCCCGTGCCTTCTTTCTTGTATTTTCCTCCTGAGCACAAGAATCATGTTAGCTCATAAAAGAGTGTTTTCTCACTCCACCTTCCAAAGTGCTCTGCTACCTAACTAACTTGTACCCCTTGGATATCATCATTTATCACTATGGCTTCTTTTCTATTTCACAAGAAAATTTATGCAAAGCTTCCTAAGAGACAATTCAGAAAAACTCCATTTAAAAAATGTGATGCTAACACATTTTGATCAACTGTACAACGCAATATTTATCCTTCCCACTTTCTGTGCTTCTTCTCTTTTGTAGCTTCTCTTTGGCAGCTATATACATGTCTATTACACAGAATGCCATGGGAATGGCTATGACATATGTAAATGAAGACTGCTAGCTTCTCAGTTTTAATAGCAAAACCTGAAGAATAATAAAGAGCACTGCTTTACAGACAATGGGGAAGTGTGGATCATCAGAAGGTGAGAGGGGGGAAATAAAAGGATGGCTTGAGTAGTAAAGGAAGATGGAGAGTGTGGACAAGTAATGAGTGTCAATAAGCATCTCAGACACTGTGCATTACAGGTTCATGACTGGTGGGTCTGGGAAAGGAAAAAGTATCTCACGTACAAAATTGTCCTGAAATGTGGGAGCAAAGGAAACTTTTCTTTTGAGATCACTGTAAGAGACGTTAGTATCAGACTGTATATGGAAACAAATTAGGGGATAGGAAGAGAAAGAAACTCATTCAATCATATTTTAGCAGAATATAAACAGCTCATGGTATATTAACTGTAATTGCAGCCAGGATTAATCAGGAGGCTACTGCAGAGATATAAGTGGCTCTCACTAGGACACTGTTTCAATTCAGTTCAGTTGCTCGGTCATGTCCAAATCTTTGCAACCACGTGGACTGCAGCACGTCAGGCTTCCCTGTCAATCACCTACTCGAGGAACTTACTCAAACTCATGCCCATTGAGTCAATGATGCCATCCAACCATCTCATCCTCTGTCATTCCCTTCACCTCCTCCCTTCAATATTCCCCAGCATCAGATCTTTTCAAATGAGTCAGTTCTTCACATCAGGTATTGGAGTTCTTCACAAAATATTGGAGTTTCAGCTTTAGCATCAATCTTTCCAGTGAATATTCAGGACTGATTTTCTTTAGGATGGACTGGTTGGATCTCCTTGCTGTCCAAGGGACTCTCAAGAGTCTTCTCCAACACCACTATTCAAAAGCTTCAATTCTTTGGAACTCAGCATTTTTATAGTCGAACTTTCACATCCATACATGACTACTAGAAAAACCATAGCTTTGACTAGATGGAACTTTGTTGGCAAAGTAATGTCTCTGCTTTTGAATATGCTGTCTAGGTTGGTCATAACTTTTCTTCCAAGGAGCAAGCCTCTTAATTTCATGGCTGCAGTCACCATCTACAGTGATTTTGGAGCCCCCCAAAATAAAGTCTGACACTGTTCCAACTGTTTCCCCATAGATTTCCCATGAAGTAATGGGACCATATGCCCTGATCTTAGCTTTCTGAATGTTGAGTTTTGAGATAACTTTTTCACTCTTCTCTTTCATTTCATCAAGAGGCTCTTTAGTTCTTCTTCACTTTCTGCCATAAGGGTGATGCCATCTGCATATCCGAGGTTATTGATATTTCTCCAAGAAATCCTGATCCAGCTTGTGCTTCATCCAGCCCAGCATTTCTCATGATGTACTCTGCATATAAGTTAAACAAGCAGGGTGACAATATACAGCTTTGACATACTCCTTTCCCGATTTGGAACCAGTCTGTTGTTTCATGTTCAGTTCTAATTGTTGCTTCCTGAACTGCAAACAGATTTCTCAAGAGGCAGGTAAGGTGGTCTGTTATTCCCATCTCTTGAAGAATGTTCCACAGCTTTTTGTGATCCACACAAAGGCATTGGCATAGTCAATAAAGCAGAAGTAGATGTTTTTCTGGAACTCTCTTGCTTTTTTGATGATCCAATGGATGTTGGCAATTTGATCTCTGGTTTTGCCTAATCCAGCATGAACTTCTGGAAGTTCATGGTTCATGTACTGTTGAAGCCTGACTTGGAGGATTTTGAGCATTACTTTGCTATCATGTTAAATGAGTGCAATTGTGTGGTAGTTTGAGCATTCTTTGGCATTGCCTTTCTTTGGGATTGGAATTAAAACTGGCCTTTTCCCGGCCTATGACCTTTTCTCAGCCACTACTGAGTTTTCCAAATTTGCTGGCATAGTGAATGCAGCACTTTCACAGCATCATCTCTTAGGATTTGAAAGAGCACAACTGGAAATCCATCACCTCCACTAGCTTTGTCCGTAGCGGTGCTTCCTTGGGCCCACTTGACCTCACATTCCAGGATGTTTGGCTCTAGGTGAGAGATCACACCATTGTGATTATCTGGGTCATGAAGATCTTTTTTGTATAGTTCTTCTGTGTATTCTTGCCAGCTGTTCTTAATATCTTCTGCTTCTGTCAAGTCCATACAATTTCTGTCCTTTATTGAGCCCATCTTTGCATGAAATGTTCCCTTGATAGCTCTAATTTTCTTGAAGAGATCTCTAGTCTTTCCCATTCTATTGTTTTTCTCTATTTCTTTGCACTGATCACTGACAAAGGCTTTCTTATCTCTCCTTGCTATTCTTTGGAACTCTGCATTCCAATGGGTATATCTTTCCTT
The DNA here is from genome assembly GCA_006410875.1 of Neotragus pygmaeus. Lineage (NCBI taxonomy): Eukaryota > Metazoa > Chordata > Mammalia > Artiodactyla > Bovidae > Neotragus > Neotragus pygmaeus. Next base: position 113,282 of record SJYV01032460.1, on the reverse strand, counting down.
TTCTACTTTGCCTTTCACTTTTATTCTTTTCACAGTTATTTGTAAGGCCTCCTCAGACAACCTTTTTGGCATTTTGCATTTCTTTTTCTTGTGGATGTTCTTGATCCCTGCCTCCTGTACAGTGTCACAAATCTCTGTTCATAGTTCTTCACTCTGTCTATCAGAGCTAATCTGTTGAATCTATTTCTCACTGCCACTGTATAATCATAAGAGATTTGATTTAGGTCATACCTGAATGGTCTAGTGGTTTCCCCCACTTTCTTCAATTTAAGTCTGAATTTGGCAATAAGGAATTCATAATCTGAGTCATAGTTAGATCCCAGTCTTGTTTTTGCTGACTATATAGAGCTTCTCCATCTTTGGCTACAAAGAATATAATCAATCTTATTTCAGTATTGACCATCTGGTGAATAGAGTCTTATGTTGCTGGAAGAGGGTGTTTGCTATGATCAGTGCATTCTCTTGGCAAAACTCTATTAGCCTTTGCCCTGCTTCATTCTGTACTCCAAAGCCAAATTTCCCTCTTATTCCAGGTGTCTCTTGACTCCCTACTTTTGCATTCCAGTCCCCTATAATGAAGAGGACATCTCTTTTGGATGTTAGTTCTAGAAGGTCTTATAGAAGTTCATAGACCCGTTCAACTTCAGCTTCTTCAGCATTACAGGTCAGGGCATAGACATGGATTATAATGATATTGAATGGTTTACCTTGGAAATGGACAGAAATCATTCTGTGATTTTTGAGATTGCATCCAAGTACTGCATTTTGGACTCTTGTTGACTATGATGACTACTCCATTTCTTCTAAGGGATTCTTGTCCACAGTAATAGATTTAATGGTCATCTGAGTTAAATTCACCCATTCCAGTCCATTTTAGTTTGCTGATTCCTAGAATGTCAATGTTTATTCTTGTCATCTCCTGTTTGACCACTTCCAATTTGCCTTGATTCATGGATCTAACATTCCTGGTTCCTATGCAATATTGCTCTTTACATCAGACTTTTTGGTGGAGTAATGAGAGTGAATCTTGTTCAAGAGAGATTGAGAACAATATCTGTAGTGAGTAACTACTTCATGAATTTGAGGGACCATCAGTTAAAATCTTGCCTTTAGTAACAAGACATGACCATATGACCTTGGGTTAAGTATTCCAAGCAGGGCAGGATGAAAGGGTTAATGTAACAGGCTGATTAAGAACAAAGGATTAGAATAGAAACGATCAAGTGTTGAACACTCACAAGTACCAAGCCCTGCATAAGAATTTGGCATGCGTTGGCTCCTTGAATGTTTATAGCAATCCTAGCAGGGAAGCTCTATAATTTCTCTCATTGTATTTAGGAAAACACAGGGGTTCTCGGAATTTTTATTATTTGCCCATGGTCATATGGTGAATAGCAGAACTCTAAAGCTGTGCTCTTACCTACTATGACTTAGAGCTTGCCTTAAGACATAGTGAATTCCAAAAATACTTGAAAAGACTTCAGTGTGAGAGATGGAGGAAGATTTGGAGAAGATATATTTTGCCCTTGATCACATGGAGTTAGGTAATAATTGTTAAAATAATATAAATGGTTTTATTTTGCTCATGCCTAACATTTATAAAAGCATTCCTTTAAAAATATACTAACTACAAAAGTAAATTTCTACTCTGACTTTTTTCCTGCCTGTTGGGGTCCAGGTTTTTTTTTTCTTCTTTTTTTTTTACTTTATTTTACTTTACAATACTCTATTGGCTTTGCCATACATCGACATGAATCCACCACAGGTGTACACGAGCTCCCAATCCTGAATCCCCCTCTCACCTCCCACCCCACAACGTCTCTAGTTTTAAGTCCATAGAAAAGTTGAGTGGAGAGTACAGAGAGTACTTTTTGTATATTTCTACTTATGGGAGTTTTTGTAGATTGTATTTTCCCAGGAATTCATCCGTTTAATCTAGGTTATCAAACATGTGAGCACAAAACATTCAGAATACTCCTTTATCATCCTTTCACTTTCTTTGGGATCTGTAGTGATGGCCACTCTTTCATTCCTGATACTAGTAATTATGTCTTCTCTTTTTCCTTAATTAGCTTGGCTAAGGATTAATACATTTTATTTGTATTTTCTGGAAACCATCTTTAAGTTTTATTGATTTTTCCCATTGATTTTCTGTCTTCAATTACATTGATTTTTGCTTTATTTTTTATTGTTTCTTTTCTCCTGCTAATTTTGAATTGTTTTTCTATTTCTTGAAGGTGGAAATTTATATGGCTGATTTCAGGTCTTTCTTTTTCAAGTATGTGTATTTAATGCTATAAATTTCCTCTAAGCACTACTTTCACAGATTCCTACAAATTTTGATAAGCTGTATTTTCATTTTTATTAAGTTCAAAATATTGTAAAATCCCTCATGAAATTTCTCCTTTGATTTATGTGTTATTAAAAGTGTGTTTTTAATCACCAAGTATTTGGAAGATTTTCCAATTTTCTTTTGTTATTGATTTGTAGTTTAAAATATAATTTTTCCTCAAGAGCAGACATTTTATGATTTTTTGGGTTTTTTTTTGGTTTCTTCGAACTGTGTTTTATGGTCCAGATTGGTGTCTCTCTTGGTGGATAGTCCCTGTGACTGAGAAGAGCATATATTCTGCTGTGGTTGGGTGAAGTAGTCAATAAATATTAATTATATCTAGTTGGTTGATGGTGCTGTTGAGTTCAAATATGTCCTTACTGATTTTCTGTCTGCTATATTGGTCCATAAAGAGATGGTAAAGTCTCCAACTATAATAGTGGATTCATCCATTACTACTTACAGTTCTAACAGTTTTTGCCTTGCATATTTTATATTCTTTTTTCACACAGTAAAGATTGTTACGTCTTCTTTGAAGTATAGACTCCTTCATTTTGCAAAGCCTTTCTCTATGTCTGTTAATTTTTTTTGCTCTGAAACCTGCTCCATCTGAAAGTTATACACTCTTACTTTTCTTTGATTAGTGTTACCATGATATATTTTTTCTCCATTGACACAGTTTTATTCTATAGGTTTCTATGTATTCCAAGTGGGTTTCTTGTAGACAGCATTAGCTGTGTTTTTCTTTGATTCATTCTCAAAATTTCTATTATTTAAACTGCTGTTCTTACACTACTGATGTTTAGAGTGATTATTGTTGTTGTTCAGTCACTCAGTCATGACAAACTCTTTTTGACCCTGTGGACTGCAGTATGCCAGGCTTCCCTGTTCTTCCCCATCTCCCAGAGCTTACTCAAACTCATGTTCAATGAGTCTGTGATGCCATCCAACCATCTCATTCTCTGTTGTCTCCTTCTCCTCCTACCTCTAATCCTTCCCAGGATTGAGGGCTTTTCAATTAGTCAGCTCTTTGTATCAGGTGGCCAAAGTATTGGAGCTTCAGCAAAATCCTTCAAAAGAATAGTCAGGGTTGATTACTTTTAGGATTGACTGGTTTGATCTCCTTGCAGTCCACGGGACTCTCAAGAGTCTCCTCCACCACCACAGTTCAAAAGCATCAATTCCTCAGCACTCAGCCTTATTTACAGTCCAATTCTCACACATCCATACACGACTAAAGGAAAAATCACAANAGGTGTGTGAGCTGAGACCTGAATGAACAAGGAGTAAGCCGTGAGTCGATCTGGGGAATAATATGCCAAGAAAAAGGAAGCGCAGATCCTTTAATAAATAAAGATCCTGATATAAGAGCATGTCTGACATCCTGAAGGAAGAGGAAGTGCACTGGACTTGGGGGGAGGGAAGGTACACAGATATAGTCCTGGAGGCATTAGGCGCCCAACCTGGTTGAATCATGGAGATCATAGCAAAGAATCTGCATTTTCTTTAAATACCTCAAGCACTTAAAGCCATGATGAAATCACCCAAGGAGTGGCCTCAGAGGGAGAGGAAGGCCTATGATTAAGTCCTGGATGACTCTGATATTCAGAAATACGGAGCCAGCAAAGGACGCTGAGGACAGCAGCCCCGGAGGCAGGAGACAGAACAGAGCCGGGAAGATGGAGGAAGGAAGTGAGAGCTCTTCCAAGAAAGGGGGGACCAGCTGTTTGAAGCACCGCAGGGGCCACCCTCACTCCTGAAGCCACACGTCCTCATCCGCCCTCTTCNCAGCTAGTGACGATTTCCATGCTGTGTGACACGGTGTTCCTTCACTGATTTTCGGGCTGTGTGCCTTGGTCGCCCTTCGCTGAGGTCTGGGCTGTGTGCCGTGTTCACCCTGCGAAGAGGTCTGGCATGTTTTCCGTGGTTGCCCTGCGCCGAGGTCCTGGTTGTGTTTCTCAGTCGACTAGCAATGAGTTCCAGGCTCTGTGCCACTGTTGTCCTGCACAGATTTCTGGGCTGTGTGCTGTGGTCGCCCTTCACTGATTTTGAGGATGGGTGCCGCTGTAACCCTGCGATGATGTCCAAGTTGTGTGATGAGGTCACCCTGAACCAATGTCTGGGCTGTGTTCCGTGGTCGGCTGGCGACGAGTCCCGGCCTGTGTGCCACAGTCGCCCTTCACTGACATTTCGGCTGTGTGCCGCGGTCGCCCTGTGCCGAGGTCTGGGCTGTGTGCTGCGGTTGCCCCGCACAGAAATCCAGCCTGTGTGCTGCGGTCGCCCAGTGCCTAGGTCCAGCCTGTGTGCCGCAGTCACCAGGTGCCGAGGTCCAGGCTGTGTTCCGCAGTTGGCTAGCGACGAGTTCCAAGCTCTGTGCCACGGTTGCCCTGTATAGATTTTGGGGCTGTGTGCCATGGTGGCCCTTCACTGAGGTTTGGGCTGTGTGCCATGGTCGCCCTACGCCGAGGTCCGGGCTATGTGCCTCGGTTGTTCTTCACTGTGGTTCGGGCTGTGTGCTGCTGTCACCCTGTGCCAAGGTCCAAGCTGCATTCCGCCCTCAGCTTGCAACGAGTTCGGGGCTCTGTGTCGCGTTCCCTCTGTGCCGAGGTCCAGGCTGTGTGCCGCGGTCGCCCTGAGCCCAGATCCGACCTGTGTGCCGCAGTCACACTGCGATGAGATCCTGGATGTGTACCGAAGTGAACATCTGCCAACATCCGTGCTTTGTTCCAGGGGCGCCCTCCCTTAAGTTCCGGTATGTGTTCTGCGGTTGCCCTTCATGGAGATTCGGCAGGTGTGCCATGGTCACTCTGCATCGAAGTCCGGCCTGTGTGCCATGGTTGCCCTGCACCGAAGTCCGGGCTGTGTTTTGCGGTCGGCTGGTGACGAGTTCCATGCTGTGTGCTGCGGTCACCCTTCACTGAGGTTCGGGCTGTGTGCCGCGGTCATCCTGTGCCAAGTTTGGGCTGTGCGTCGAGGTCGCCTTCGGTCGAGGTCTGGGCTGTGTGCCAGGATGGCCCTGCATCGAAGTCCAGGATGTGTGCTGCGGTCTCCCTTCACTGAGTTTCGGGCTGTGGCCGCTGTCACCGTTCACTGAGGTTCAGGCTGTTTTCAACGGTCGCACTGGTTGATATCCTTGATGTGTGCCACGGTCGGCCTGTGCCGAAATCCGGTCTGTGTTCCGCAGTCGGCTAGAAACGAGTTACTGAATGTGTGCCACGGTCGCCCTTCACTGTGTTTTGGGCAGTGTGCCATGGTCGCCCTTCGCCAAGGTCCGGGTTGTGTGCCGTGGTCGCTCTGCAACGAGGTCTGGCCTGTTTGCTGTTGTCGCCCTGTGCTGAGTTTCGGGCTGTGTTCTGTGGTCAGCTAGTGACAAGTTATGGGCTCTGTGCCACGGGCTCCCTGTACAGATTTCTGGGCTGTGTTCTGCAGTCGCCCTGCGCCGAGGTCCAGGTTGTGTTCCGCGGTCGGCTGGCGACGAGTTGCGGGCTGTGTTCTGCGGTCGACCTTCACTGAGATTCAGGCTGTATTCCACGGTCACCCAGCCCCGAGGTCCCGTCTGTCTGCTGCGGTTGCCCTTTCCCGAGGTCTGTGCTGTGTTCCACACTTGGCTAGTGATGAGTTCTGATCTCTGTGCCACAGTCGCCCTGCACAGATTTCCAGGCTGTGTGCCATGGTCAGCCTACCCTGAGGTTCGGGCTGTGTAGCGTGGGCAACCTGCACCGAGGTTCAGGCTGTGTGCTGCGGTAGTTTGCTCCAAGGTCTGGGCTGTGTTTCACAGTCACCCTGCGCTGATGTCCAGAATGTGTGCTGCGGTCGCCATCTCCTGAGGTCCGTGATGTGTGCCAGGGTCGCCTTGTGCTGAGGGCCATGCTGTGTGCCTTGGGTGCTCTTCACTGAGGTTCGGGCTGTGTGCTGTGGTCGCCCTGCGCCGAGGCCCGGGCTGTGTGCCATGATCACACTGCGACGAGATCCTGGGTGTGTGCCGCATTGAACATCTGCTGACATCTGTGCTGTGTTCCAGGGGCACCTTGCCTTAAGGTCCGGGATGTGTGCCGCGGTTGCCCTTCACTGTGTTTCAGGAGGTGTGCCAGGGTCGCCCTGCATCCCAGTCCAGCCTGTGTGCCGTGGTCGCCCTACGCCAAAGTCCGGGCTGTGTTCTGCCGTTGGATAGTGACGAGTTCCATGCTATGTGCCTCGGTGGCCCTTCACTGAGGTCCATCTTGTGTGCTGTTAGCCCTGTGCCGATGTCGGGGCTTGTGCCGTGATCGCCCGGTGCCGAGATCTGGGTTGTGTTCCAAGGTCAGCAGGAGACTAGTTCCGGGCTGTGTGCTGCGGTCGCCCTAGGCGAGGTCCGGTTTGTGTGCCACGGTCGCCCTGTGCCGAGGTCCGGGCTGTGTTCCGTGGTTGGCTAGTGAAGAGATCCGTACTCTCTGCCACGGTCTCCCTGCACAGATTCCATGCTGTGTTCCGTGGTCGCCCTTCACTGAGTTTCGAGCTGTGTGCCGCTGTCTCCCTGTGACGAGGTCCAGGCTGTGTGCTGCGGTAGACTTGTGCCGAGATCCAGGCTGTGTGCCGCAGTCGCCCTGTGCCATGGTCCCCACTGTGTTTCACAGTTGGCTAGCAACGAGTTCCAGGTTCTATGCTGCGGTCGCTCTGCTCCGAGGTCCGGGCTGTGTGATGCGGTCGCCATCACCCGAAGTCCGTGCTGTGTGCCAGTGTCACCCTGCACCGAGGTCCGGGCTGTGTGCCACCTTCACCCGTCCCCAAGCTTCGTGCTGTGTGCCAGTGTTGCCCTGCACTGATGTCGGGGCTGTGTGCTGCAGTCGCCTGGCACCGAGATCCGGGCTATATGCTGCGGTCACCCTGCAGTGAGGTCCAGGTTGTTTTCCGTGGTCGGCTAGTCATGAGTTCCAGGCTCTGTGCCGTGTTCGCATTGCGACAAGCTCTGGGATGTGTGATGCAGTCTCCATCTGCCTACGTTCGTGCTGTGTGCCAGGGTCTCCTTTAGTCGATGTCCAGGCTGTGTGCTGTGGTCGCCCTTCACTGAGGTTCGGGCTGTGTGCCGCGGTAGCCCTTCCCCGAAGTCTGAGCTGTGTTCCGTGGTCACCCTGCGCCAAGTTCCAGGCTGTGTTCTACAGTCAGCTGGCAACGAGTTCTGGGCTGTGTGCCTCAGTCTCCGTTCCGTGAGGTTCGGACTATGTTCTGCGGTTGGCTTGCAATGAGTTCCAAGCTCTGTGCCACGATCTCCCTTCACAGATTTCTGAGCTTTGTTGCACCGTCACCCTTCACTGAGGACCAGGCTGTGTGCTACAGTCACCCTGCACCGCAGTCCAGGCTGTGTTCCCACGGTCAGCTAGCAAAGAGTTCTGGGCTCTGTGATGCGGTCGCTCTGCGACAAGGTCCAGGCTCTGTTTTGCGATTGCCATCAGCTGAGGTCCGTGCTGTGTGCCAGTGTCGCCCTGTGCCGAGGTCCGGGCTGTGTTCCACAGTTGCCCTCTGCCGAGGTCTGTGATGTATGCCAGTGTCGCCCTGCACCGACGTACGGTCTGTGTGCCATGGTCGTCCTGCTCCGAGGTCCGTGCTGTGTGCCGCAGTCACCGTGCACCAAGATCCGGGCTGTGTTCTACGGTCGCCTTACGCCGAGGTCTGGGCAGTGTTCCACGGTCGGCTAGTGACATGTTCCGGGCTGTGTTCCACGGTCATCTTTCACTGAGGTTTGGGCTGTGTGCCGTGGTCGACCTTCACTGAGATTTGGGCTGTGTGCTGCTCTCGCCCTGCTCGATGTCCGTGCTGTGTGCCATGGTCACCCTGCGCCAAGGTCCAGGCTGTGTGCCATGATCAACCTGTCCCGAAGTCCGGGCTGTGTGCCGCGGTTGCCCTGCGCCGAGGTCCGGCCTGTGTGCCGATGTCGCAGTGCCCAAAATCCGGGCAGTGTTCCACGGTCGGCTAGTGACGAGTTCCGGGCTGTGTTCCGCGGTCATCTTTCACTGAGTTTCGGGCTGTGTTCCGCTGTCACCCTGCTCGATGTCCAGGCTGTGTGCCACGGTCATCTTGCGCCAAGGTCCGGGCTGTGTGCCGCGATCATCCTGTACTGAAGTCCGGCCTGTGTGCTGCGGTTGCCCTGCGTTGAGGTCCAGACTGTGTGCCAAGGTCGCCCTGTGCCGAGTTCCAGGCTGTGTTCCGTAGTGGCCCTGCACTGAAGTTCTGGCTGTGTTCTGTGGTCAGCTAGCTAAGAGTTCAAGGCTCTGTGTCGTGGTCACTCTGCGCAGAGGTCTGGGGTGTGTGCCACAGTCATCATTGGTCGAGGTCTGTGCTGGTGCCAGGGTCGCCCTGCATCGAGGTCCGGGATGTGTGCCACGGTCGCCCTTCACTGAGGTTCGGGCTGTGTGCTGCGGTCGCCCTGCTCGATGTCCATGATGTGTGCCGCAGTCGCCCTGTAAAGAGGTCTGTCCTGTGTCCCGCGGTCACCCTGTGCTGAATTCCAGGCTGTGTGCATGGTTGCCATTCGCTGAGGTCCAGGCTGTGTGCCGCGGTCACCCTGCAATGAGGTCCGGGCTGTGTTCCGTGTTTGGCTAGCGATGAGTTCCGGGCTCTGTGCTGTCATGCCTGCACAGAATTCTGGGCTTTGTGCTGTGGTCGTCCTTCACTGAGGTTCGGGCTGTGTGCCGCGGTAGCCCTGCTCTGATGTCCGGGCTGTGTTCTGTGGTCGCCCTGTGCCGAGGTCAGGGCTGTGTTCCACGGTTGGCTGGCGACGATTTCTGGGCTGTGTGCCACAGTCGCCCTTCACTTAAGTTGGGGCTGTGTGCCGTGGTCACCATGCACAGAGGTCTGGTCTGTGACCGCGGTCACCTAGCGATGAGTTGCATGCTCTGCACTGCAGGTGCTCTGCGCCGAAGTCCGAGCTGTTTGATACGGTTGCCATTTGCCGAGGTCCATGCTGTGTGCCAGTGTCACCCTGGGCTGAGGTCCAGGCTGGGTGCTGAGATTGCACTGCACCGAGGTCCAGCTGTGTGCCACAGTCGCCCTGTGCCGATGTCCGAGCTGTGTTCCTGTGTCGCCCTGCACCGAGTTCTTGGCTGTGTGCCGCAGTCACCCTGCGCCGAGTTCCAGGCTGTGTGCCGCACTCGGCTTGCGACGTGTTCCGGGCTCTGTTCTGCTGTCCCTCTGTGCTGAGTTCCGGGCTGTGTAACGCGGTCGCCCTTTTCCAAGGTCTGGGCTGTGTGCCGCCGTATCCTTCTGCAGAGGTTTGGGCTGTTATCCGCGGTCACCCTTAGCTGATGTCCGGCCTGTCTTCTGTGGTCACCCTGTGCCGAACTCCGGCCTGTGTGCTGCTGTCGCCCTGCACTGAGGTCCAGCCTGTGTGCCACGTTCACTGTGCACTGATGTCCATGCTGTGTTCCGCGGTTGGCTAGCGACAATTTCCGGGCTGTGTGCCGTGGTCGCCCTTCACTGAGTTTCGGGCTTTGTGCCAAGATCGCCCTTTGCCGAGGTCGGGGCTGTGTGCCGTGTTCGCCCTGCAACGAGGACAATCCTGTTTCCCATGTCACCCTGCTCCGAGCTCCGGGCTGTGTTCCTCAGTCAGCTAGTGACGAGTTCTGGGCTCTGTGCCGCGGTTGACCTGCTTAGATTTCTGGGCTGTGTGCTGTGTGGNCGCCCTGCAACGAGGACAATCCTGTTTCCCATGTCACCCTGCTCCGAGCTCCGGGCTGTGTTCCTCAGTCAGCTAGTGACGAGTTCTGGGCTCTGTGCCGCGGTTGACCTGCTTAGATTTCTGGGCTGTGTGCTGTGTGGCCCTTCACTGAGTTTGGGCTGTGTGCAACGGTAGACCTATGCCAATGTCCAGGTTGTGTGTCATGGTTGCCCTGTGCTGAGGTCCGGGCTGTTTGCCGTGGCCACCCTGCACCGACGTCCGGGCTGTGTGCTGCGGTCGCCCTGCTCTAAAGTCTGGGCTGTGTGCCACGGTCGCCCTGGGCTGAGGTCCGTGCTGTGTGTCAGTGTCACCCTGCTCCGAGGTACGGATTATGTGTCATAGTCGCCCTCGCAGAGGTCGGCCTGTGTGCCGCATTCACCCTACACCAAGATCTGGGCTGTGTGCTGTGGTCGCCCTGTGCTGAGGTCCGGGCTATGTGCTGCGGTTGCCCTGCGCTGAGGTCCAGGCTGTGTGCCACGGTCACCCTGCACCGAGGTCCGGGTTGTGTTCCACGGTCAGCTTGCAACGAATTCCGGGCTCTGTGCCGCGATCGCTCTCCGCTGAGGTCCGGGCTGTGTGGCGCGGTTGCTCTGCACCGATGTCCACTTTGTGTGGCACGGTCACCATCTCCCGAGGTCGGTGCTGTGTGCCACGGTCGCCCTGCACTGAGGTCCCTGCTGTGTGCCTCATTCGCNCATTTCTGGCCTTCATCATAAGCATCTTTGCATGAGATGTTCCCTTGCTGTTTTCTTGAAGAGATCTCTTATCTTTGCCATTCTGTTGTTTTACTTTATTTCTTTGCATTGTTCACTTAGAAACACTGTCTTATCTCTCCTTGCTATTCTTTGGAACTCTGCATTCAAATGGGTATATCTTTCCTGTTCTTTTTTGCCTTTATCTTTTCTTCTTTTCTCAACTATTTGTAAGACCTCCTCAGACAACCATTTGTCTTTTTGCGTTTCTTTTTCTTTGGATGGTTTTGATCACTGCCTCCTGTACAATGTCATGAACCTCCACTCATAGTTCTTCAGGTACTCTGTGTATCAGATCTAATCCCTTGAATCTATTTCTCACTTCCACTGTATAATCATAAGGGAATTGATTTAGGTCATACCTGAATGGCCTAGTGGTTTTCCCTACTTTCTTCCATTTGAGTCTGAAGTTTGCAATAAGGAGTTCATAATCTGAGTCACAGTCAGCTCCCAGACTTTCTTTCTTTCTTTCTTTTTTTTTTTTTTGCTGACTGTATAGAACTTCTCCATCTTTGGCTGCAAATAATATAATCAATCTAATTTCAGTATTGACCATCTGGTGATGTCCCAGTGTAGAGTCCTCTCTTGAGTTTGTTGGAAAGGGTGTTTGCTATGACCAGTGCATTCTCTTAGAAAAACTCTGTTAGCCTTTTCCCTGCTTCATTTTGTTCTTCAAGGCCAAACTGCCTATTACTCGAGGTATCTCTTGACTTCCTACTTTTGCATTTCAGTCCCTATGATGAAAAGGACATCTATTTTTGGTGTTAGTTCTAGAAGGTCTTTTAGGTCTTCATAGAACTGTCAACTTCAGCTTCTTTGGCATTAGTGGTTGAGGCATAGACTTGAATTACTGTGATATTGAATGGTTTCCCTTGGAAACAAACAGAGATCANGAAAAGGACATCTATTTTTGGTGTTAGTTCTAGAAGGTCTTTTAGGTCTTCATAGAACTGTCAACTTCAGCTTCTTTGGCATTAGTGGTTGAGGCATAGACTTGAATTACTGTGATATTGAATGGTTTCCCTTGGAAACAAACAGAGATCACTCTGTCATTTTTGAGATTGCATTCAAGTACTGCATTCATTTCAGACTTTCTTATAGACTCTGAGGACCACTCCACTTCTAAGGTTTCTTGCCCATAGTAGTAGATATAGCAGTCATCTGAATTAAATTCACCCATTCTGGTCTATTTTAGTTCACTGATTCTTAAAATGTTGATNTTTTTTTTTTTTTTAAACAATTTCTTTGTTTTTTAATGGGTGGAAAATTGCTTTTCAATTATGTGTTGGTTTCTGCCATACCACAACGCAAATCAGTCATGATTATATAGATCCCTTCACCTAGTTTTTTCTTCGCCCTTGTTATTTATAGTTGTCTTGAGTTTTGTCATCTGATTTCTGAGACTTTCTGTTTCTGATTTATGTTGTCCTGTTATGTGTCATTTTGATTAGTGCCTTTTAGCTCTTTTTGAAATATCCAATTGTCGTTTGCAAGTGATTTATAAGGATGCATTTTCTGGGATGCCTTTTTTTTTTTTTTTGGTCTGTCGGGATGTTACTCTGCTTCACATTTTTTCTTTTCTGACAGTATATTTGAATCAGATTCAGCTGTGATCCCTGTTCTATCATTTAGTTTCACACAAAGTTAGTTTCCCTAAACTTTTAGAAGTAGCTGTTGCACAGTTTCTTTGTAGCTTCCCGTGTCTCCCTGTTCCATTGTTTTCATGTTAAAAATAACGATGAATTTGTTCGCTATTCTTTTTGCCTCTCTGTTTGGCATCCCACTCAGTTTGGGTTGAACTCCACCGAGGGGAGTTCTCTCCCTGAAGGGAAGCTGGTGGGCTGGTTCCAAGAGTTTGGGGGCCAGACTGCCCAAGCCCTTTTAGACATGCAAGGATGTCTCCAGACCCGCATGGATGTCTTGTGCCCATTTGCTGCTGAGTTGAACAAGATCTATCTCAGTTCCAGCTGCTGACCTCAGATTGGCTCACTGCACTCACCACTGCAAACCTGCTGGCTCTTCAGAGGGATTCTCCTCCCAGGTCTGTGGGGGACCCCAGGCTTCCCCGAGCTCCCTCTTACACAGCTGCTGGTTCCTGCTTCTTGTGGTTTAGGGAGTGGGGCTACTTGGTGTCACCGGAGTTTGCCGTCAATATGGTGTACGCACTTTTGGTTTTGCCCTCTGGTTGTTTTGCCCATTTTTTTTTTTTAATGTGGATATTTACTGATATTGCACTCAGTCATCACGCCACAGATTTTTTGGTCATAGGGTCAGTAAATACAGGGAGAAATGACCCAAAGGCAGAAGAAATGAGGCAGAGAGAGGGAAGCAACATGATTGATGCTATCAGGGGGAGAGAAAACCTTGGCAGACTCATCTTTATGGCTGGTTAACTGATGTGTAGAAGGTTTAATCAAAGGATAGCTTTATTTTTGGAATGAAATTCTTTGCATGCTACCTAATTAGCCAGGTCACACACCATCTGCTTTTGTAAAGCTGGTCGCATTAAAAATCAGCCAGTTTTTTTTTTATTTTTAACTCTTTAACCCATTTCAGCAGAACAAACATAGAGTAGAATATTTGTGGAGAACATAGCTGTCCTGAAAAGTTAATGCTTCGTGTGTTTATGTGTGTGTGAGTTGTTCAGTCGTGCCCGACTCTTTGCAACCCCATGACTATAGCCCACTGGGCTCCTCTGTCCACGGAATTCTCCAGGCAGGAATACTGGAGTGGGTTGCCATTCCCTTCTCCAAGGGATCATCCAAACCCAGGGATCAAACCCAGGTCTCCTTCATTGTAGGCAGATGCTTGACCGTTTGAGCTACTAGGGAAGCCGAATGCTTTAAGGGTTGGTAAACTTGAGTGTGCTTTATAGAAGTAGCCCGAATGTAGCAACACAAAATAATAAATACAGGAATAAAATGCTCACCGAGGTATATACAGGTTTGCTTGCTTATTTACAAATTTCTAAACTGTCCCCACAATCTATTCCAACAGGGCAAAAGATATACTTTGGTGGTATTTACGGGTGGATAAAGTACAAGAAAAGTGCACCTTGATATGATTCAGGGTGATGCAATACATTGATGACAAGTATAGACACTTTGTTGAAGAAGGGAATGGCAATGGTAAGGTTGTTTTGGATCTTTATGTCTATTACATCAGGTGTGTGTGTATGCTTGTGTGTGTCTATAGCTCCAGCATTGTACATTCTTCAGGGATGAAGGCATAGGAAAAGTATTTGGGAAGACTCATTCGTATAGACCTTCATACTTCGGACCTGGGTTTTAATAATCAAGTTTTCTATTTCGATGGTTGTTGCTGTTCACCCGCTAAGTCGTATCCGACTCTCTGTGACGCCATGGGCTTGCCGCATGCCAGGCTCCTCTGTCCTTCACTGTCTCCCAGAGTTGGCTCAAATTTGCCTCCGTTTGTCAGTGATGCTGTCTGACCATCTCATCGTCTGTCACCCTCTTTAAGTATCCAGGGTTATTTTTTTAGGAACACATGGCTGTACAGGGTCTGGGGCAGCAGGAAACATCTATTTTACACACAGGAAGGATGGAGAGAGGGGGTGGGTGAGATTCAAAGTGTGTGTGTCTTCTCTTGTCAGTAAGCGTTCTGAGGAACTAGCTTTCAGGCAGCGTTTTGTTGGACATTTCATTTATTCTGGCAGGGACTATGCTATATCCTTGACTTCCTTCTCTGTGTTCCCTTACAAGCACTCATGCTGGGGCAGATGCTATCTTGGACTTAGATGGAATCCTAGTCTCTGGAGTGGTGCTCCAGACTTCATTTGGAAACGATGTTTCCAGAACAACAACAACAAAAAGAAACGGAGATTGTACCGAAAGCAGTGCTTTGCACAGTCGTCGGGTCAACACACCATCGTCCTGAAAATTTTTCTTTGTACGAGGACTTGTGAGTTTCATCCGTAACCAGGCATAATCGCTCACCTATGTCCAACTAACTGTGTGAATCCACTTCACTCAAATACTATAGGATTACTTCTGTGTAATTGCATAGCAGGAGTGTTCTGGAAGACATGAGTTGAAGGGGAGAAATATTTTATAATTTATGCAGCAGAACGAGGCAGAGACAACTTCTGACTAACTATACAGAAATCAGTCATCAGATTCTAAGAATGTAAGTTGCCTGCCATTCTTTCTTCTTTCCAGCATTTGGTGAGGTTGTTGAAAGTCACATTTTGCAATGCCACTTAGGTATTTACCACCTAGGTAAATATATTGAGTTCAAAACCCTTCTACTCTGACTTAAATGGGAAGGAAGTTCGAAACAGAGGGGATAAATGTATATGTATAGTTTTTTGGGCTCCAAAATCACTGCAGGTGGTGACTGCAGCCATGAAATTAAAAGACACTTACTCCTTGGAAGGAAAGTTATGACCAACCTAGACAGCATATTCAAAAGCAGAGACATTACCCACAGAGTGGGACTGTGAAGAAAGCTGAGTGCCAAAGAATTGATGCTTTTGAACTGTGGTGTTGGAGAAGACTCTTGAGAGTTCCTTGGACTGCAACGAGATCCAACCAGTCCATCCTAAAGGAAATCAGCCNAGAATTCTACTTAATGCCCTGTGGTGACCCGAATGAGAAGGAAAGCAAAAGAGGGGGGATATAGCTCTATGTATGGTTGATGCATTTTGCTACAGTCAAAACCAACCAAACATTGCAAAACAACTGTATTGCAATAAAAACTAATTTAAAAAGAAAGAAGGAAAGCCCATTATGAAGTAATGGTGACTAGTCTCCATGAAATCTATTCTTTTACTCGAACCCACTGATTCATTTCAGTTTTCGTAACCCTGTGGTCCTACAAGGAGACTTCATGATAAATTCAAGTCTTTCAGGCTTCCCCAACTAAGGAAATCTCATATTCCCCTCCTCCCATTCCAGAGAGAAATGGAAAATTAATCAATGAATTACTAATTTTACTAATAACATAAAATTAATACAACTCACTCCTCTTAAGCTGAGGAGAAGTTGCCATCTAATTAAAAGAGTAAGCACTGCTCCCATCTTAGGAGATGGAGGTGGTCATTTATTAAGAGGAACGTTACCTTTTAGTCAATGCTAAAATGAGAACACTGGAAGTGTAATGTCCTTTCAGACTTGTTTTTAACCTTAAAGAAATACGAACATCTACTTCCACCAAGTTTCACTTTCCCTAGAAAAGTCTAGTATAGATATGATATCAACATATCACGCAGCGATAGGAGAACAAGAAGAGTGAAATAATGTCATTTTCAGCAACACGGATGGACCTGAAGATTATCATACTAAGTGAAGTATGTCAGAAAAGAAAGACAAATACCGTATGATATCCCTTACATGTGGAATCTAAAATACAACACAAATGAACATATCTGTGAAATAGACTCACAGACAAAGAGCAGCCTTGTGCTTGCCAAGGTGGGAGGGGGGAGAGAAGGATTGGGAGTTTGGGATTAGCAGATGCAAACTAGTATACATAAGATGAATAAACAACCAGGATCTAGAGTACAAAACAAGAAATTGTATTCAGTATCCTGTGATAAACTGCAATGGAAAAGAATATGAAAAATTATATATGTATAACTGAGTCACTTTGCTGTACGGCAGAAATTAACACAAGGTTGTAAATCAAATATGCTTCAGTGAAATTTCTTTTAAAAAAAGAAAAAGAAGAGGATAATATAGTAATTTATAATTTCTCTATGTTTTCTTCATCATCTAGTACAGAGGAAGTACTAAAGAAAGTCTCCCTGGTTTGAATATTCTAAAAAACCTAATCACTGACCACTGAGAAATGAAGATAATGGCATCAATTTTTACACCTTTTAAGTTGGTATTCTTATCTTCCAATTTACAGAAACTGACTTCAAACATTTCAACCAATTAAGAGAAATATGCCAGAGTTATTGGGTAATATCTCAGAAGCCAAGGATAAGGAAAGGTCCAGAATCAGAGATTAGAAATCCATTCAGAACTACAGCAGTGGTTTACTTCCATCTTTCATCTCCTCCTCCCCAGCACTTGGACAAACACAGCTTCCTCAGAGCCCTAAGCTTAACATTGTCTCTATTCAAGCAAACTGGTCAGAGTGAGATATCTCAAACCAAGTGCCAAATACCTGACAAAGACTGATCAAGCCAAGTGTCTACATAGGTCCTTTCAGTTATGGCCATGAGAGGGAGATAGGATCACATCATATAAACCTGGCTTCTGGAGCTTACCCCTCTGAGTAACTCTTTCCGGCAGCTGTCAGAGAAACGGGATCATTAGAGTCTGATCACATGTCCATCAGTCTACCTAGAGCTTTGTCCTGAGATATCTTTCTTTCTACAAGTCTCTGCCCCGTCAAGAGGCATCATCATACTACAGAGACACACTGGTAAGTGGGACACAAATTAATCCAACATTTCTCCATGGTATAACGCGTTTATCACTCGCCCTCACATATTCACTGTGGTTCTTCGGTTTATCTTTGATTGCCTTATTTTTTTTTTCCCCTCAAGAAGCAGATGTTCCCTCTGAAAATTAGATATGATAGCGCATTGTCTTTGTTTTGTCTCCAGATGTGGCCAATTTTGCAGCTCAGTCAGAGGATGGCAAACAAATGCTTTCTCAGGAGACATCAAATAATGACATTTAAGTCTTAATTGCTCCTTAGAATAAACCATTTTTTAAAATGTTTGACTCAAATACAGTGACTCTCATGATTTTCTAAGTTAAAAGAGCTGTTGAGTTAAAATAAAAATACAATGCGCTTCTATAGCATTTCTGAAAACTAAGAGCTATATTTTTCTTTTAGTTTTAAGGAAGTTTATACAACTGTTTATATATTCATGAAGCGTGATTACTATGTATTTAGTTCTATCATAGTTTATATTTCATCTCCCACACACCTACTGATGTGAAAAATCCATTTCTTATTGTAACATGGAAATACTGCAAACATCTGTCATCCTATATCCCCCACAACTATACAACAATAGATCTCATATTTGTGAAAAAGCAAATTAGCATAGTTTCTTTTTGCAAGCCTTGGTATCTAAAATTCTGTCCTCAAAATTAAACTATTTTATTTAAAGAATGCACTTCTAGGAATCTCCTGTTAAAATTCAAATACTACTAGGAGAGGCAATATATTCATTTATTAGTTGAGTGATGCAATTTGGCTCAATATATGGTGAAACACTGCAAGCCTATGCTAATAAACTTGTACAAAGGAAAAATGAGATGCCTGAAGAGGTGATGAATTCCCTACTGTAGCAGGTTCTCAAGTAGAGGCCAAATAGCCACCTGGAAGAAGTATCAAATATAAATATTTAGGCATTGAATGGAATATTAAACATAATGACTGCTCATATACATATGAAATTCTACCAGTTTACTTGCATCTTTCTCCATTTATTCATGCATTCAAGCATGCATCCATTCACTTAGCCATTATGTATTCAATGTCTGCTACTATTATAAACTCTGGCCAATCAGTTGTAAACAAGAGAGAAAGACTGATGTTGGAGAGATTATAATCAGAGGCTCTATGATTAGCCATTGGTATTAAAGCATAAAGTGGTTTATGAAAAATTTAGGCATGTAAGTGCTCAAGTGGTTACAGATAATTATATGGTAGGGAGACTGCTAAATCTGGTCCAGCAGATGCCTAAGTAGATCATAGGGATAGGGGACCTAGGATAGAAGAACCCAGGAAAACTTGGCATCAGTGAAAATGTACCATGGATACCCTCAGTATGATGTCAGAAAGGCACTTCGAGAATGAATGGGTCATGGACATGTCCATCTCATGTCAAATCATCTCCAAACATTTTGTTTCCCACGTTTTAAAAATAACACCCAATGACAGCTACCTTGTTGCCTCCCCTTGAAGCATGCAAACTTTCATTATATTTTAGACCTAACTATTAGTAATATTAATAAGATTACCAGCCACAACTATAATAACAATTGTAAGTATGTACCCCCAGGGGGCACAGTGGTAAAGAACCTGCCTACCAAAGCAGGAGACACAAGAGATGCAGTTTTGATCCCTCGGTTGGGAAGATCTCCGGTGTAGGAAATGGCAGTCTACTCCAGTATTCTCGCCTGGGAAATCCAATGGACAGAGGAGCCTGGGAGGCTACAGTCCACGGAGTCACAGAGTCAGACACAACAGAAGATGCCTGCACTATGTGTGGGACATTGTGTTATTTATCTGTGTGTAATATCTGATTTTAATCTGTATAAATGTCCTATGAGGCAAAAGTCTAATACCACCTCCACTTCACAGCTGAGATTACTGAGGCTCAGGGCAGTGAAGTGACGTTAAAATGGCAACACAGTAAATGGCCAAGGCGGAACTCAAACCCAAGGCAATCTAATATCCAAATTATTTCTCTATAATTTTTTCTGTTGAACTGAAGTAAATTTCTCTGGAGCTCCAAACCACTCGTTCTTATTCTACTGTCTGAACCGTCATAAAAGGTACACTGTACATGACATTAAAGATATGTTCCCCAAACTAAACATCTCATTAAATATCCCCATTTCCTTCATTCTGGTTTCATAGTCATCTCTGCTTGGTCTTGTAGCTTCCTATTCATTAGAATTCAGCGACATGCTTCTTATCCCTAGAAGTGGAATACAGGTGTGATCTTATAAATCCTAAGTGGGACAGGGCCAACAATGTCATCAGTCCCATTCATCAACCGTTGTCCACTGCCATTATCACAACAGCAATTAATACTCTAATTTAGAGGACTTCTTGGTGATCCAGTTGCTAAGACTGCACTCCCAATGCAGGGGGTCTGGGTTCCTGGGTCAGGGAACTAGATTTCACAAGCCACAACAAAGGATCCTGCATGCTACAACTAAAGATCCCACATACTGCAATGAAGACCAAAGATCCCACTACAACTTGATGCAGTCAAATAAAAAATAAGAATTTAAAAAAATTAGCAATACTCTAATTCAGAGTTTACAAGTTCAGAATTTAAATACATGATAAAAACTCTTGATCTTTACTATTTCCTACTTGTTCTAGAATCAACAATATAGCTAAAGGTCATTTAAGCTTTTTCTCTAGAAAAGTCCTCCATATTATGAATTGAAGTCTGTCTCCCTGCAGCAATTAGGCTTTATTCTCAATTCTGTCTGTAAAGGGTTATTAAAATAGTGTGTAGAGGTGCTGGGATTCCAACACAGGTCTATGTAACTCCAGGGCCATGCTCTTCGTGACTTTTCTTCACTTCTTTTGGTGTCATGTACAAATGTAGTCAGTATGCACTGTACAAGTTACTAGCAGAAGTGATCAATAGAACTAGGCTGAGGAAATAATACTGTTAGTTTTTATGTGTTTTTTTCTTTTTACCAAGTATTGGGCTCTTTGTCCATCCTAGAATCCGTGAGAACATTCCAAAAGTCAATTACAACCTTATCATACCACCTGGTAAATTACTTGTCAATGTTTCCAAGAAAGCTATAGAAACGGAGTCCTATAATTTGTTTCACATAGTGAAACAACTTACTTGGCTTCCCTGTGACTTAGTGGTAAAGAACCCACCTGCCAATGCAGGAGATGAAGGTTCAGTCCCTGGTCTGGGAAGATTCCCTGGAGAAGGAAATGGCAACCCACTCCAGCATTCTTGCCTGGGAAATTCCATGGACAGGGGAGCTTGATGGACTACAGTCCATGGGGTCACAAAAGAGTCAGACACAACTCAGTGACTAAACAGCTTCTTACNGTCCCTGGTCTGGGAAGATTCCCTGGAGAAGGAAATGGCAACCCACTCCAGCATTCTTGCCTGGGAAATTCCATGGACAGGGGAGCTTGATGGACTACAGTCCATGGGGTCACAAAAGAGTCAGACACAACTCAGTGACTAAACAGCTTCTTACTGTGAGGAGAAGAAGATTTTGATCATCATTCGGGGGACAGCAGTTTCAGTACTAGAACCTTTGTATAAGGCTAAAATACTGGATTTTAGATAATGTTTTTAACATACTAATGTAACAATTATTACCCTTTGGAGTTATGTTTAACTCCTTTATAGTAGTAACTGAAAACTATATCTAAAAACTATAATCTCCTTGAAAGGGTTCATCGCTCAGTCGTTTTCAACTCTTTATGTCCCCATGGACCGTAGCTCACCAGGCTTCTCTGTCTGTGGAATTCTCCAGGCAAGAATACTGAGTGGGTTGCCACTTCCTTCTCTAGGGGACCTTCCCAACCCAGAGATGTAACCCACGTTTCCTGTATTGGCAGGCAGGTTCTTTACCATCTGAGACGTGGTTTAAATCCAGTAATGAAAGTCCTCTGTGTATGGCTGAGGAAACAGGCCATCGGCATGAACTACATAATTTCCTTAATTTTATACTTATAAAAATTATCAATTCCCTTAATTTTTATAACACTTTCTTTTATATCATAACAGAATAGGTTGGAGTGGGATTATTTCCTTCTAAATAGTCATGAAACAATTTGGACACCGAAATAATATTTATAATCCATAAAGTGTCTCATAATAGCAACAATGTGGTTAAGATGGTATAAAATAAGACAGATATTACTTGAACTGAGAGGTATGTCAAAAGAATAAAATCCACACAGTTAAGACGTGGAGAAGGGTGCTGTTGTATCAAAAACACTCTAACTAGAGTTACTACAATTTTCTATGAAAATTAACTCCAGGCTTATTGGCAGCCAAGAAGGAAAAAGGAAAACCTACAGACTCCGTAAGGTTTATCATTTAGAAAAGGAAGGATACCAAACATTGAGCAAGAGAAGCATGCATTACAGAAGTCACAAAACTGATTACATGAAATACATCAAGAGAGTTGATATAATAGAACCACACACTTCAAAAACTGGAAGCAAATTCAGATCTCTTTGAGTGACCTAATTTCACAGAGAGACTTGGGGACAGAGAAGGGAAGCAAATTTCCCAAGATCACCTAAATCATGAAGTGGCTAACGCAGGGATCAGGGGCTCAGAGGCCACCGTGTTCCCCATATTATTGCATCATTTACCTTGAAATCCACATAGCACCTTCCCCCGGGAGGAAAGAGGAACCACACGCATCTGATTCCTGGCTTGGTGCTGAGAATTCGAAATACAGAACCAAGCTAGCTCAGATTAAAGAAAGGCTCCAACATCTTTCCCCCTTTTCTCTTTTAAGAAGTCTAAGTTTAGAGAGCTATCTTTAGCTAAGTTTTGGTTGACGAGTAGAACTGAATGAAAAATTACAGGGCACAAAGTCTCTGCAATTTTCAAGGAAGAACATGACAAAGAAAGGAGAACAAAAAAAAGTATGGTTTGTACCAATTATAATCAGAGACATTAAAAAAAAAAAAACAGTATCTATAGCAAAACCCAACAGCAATTGGAATCTTAGTATATGCCAGACATACCACCAGGTATTTTACATGCATTATTTCATTTAATCTCCACAAGATTCCTAAAGGAGAATCCTCATTTTATGGATAAGGGAACTGAGGCAAAGAGATTAT
>SJYV01032460.1:72919-90588 GCA_006410875.1 Neotragus pygmaeus | reverse complement strand
CATGACTGAGCGACTTCACTTTCACTTTTCACTTTCATGCATTGGAGAAGGAAATGGCAACCCACTCCAGTGTTCTTGCCTGGAGAATCCCAGAGACAGTGGGCCCCCGTCTATGGGGTCCCACAGAGTCAGACACGACTGAAGCAACTTAGCAGCAGCAGCAGCAGCAGCAGACATCAAAGAAGTTATCAATTACTACTAGTATCATGTCAGTACACTCATTTCACATATTAGTGAGGTAATGCTCAAAATCCTTTAATTTAGGGTTCAATAGTACGTGAACCAAGTACTTCCAGATGTACAAGCTAGATTTAGAAAAGGCAAGAGAACCAGAGATCAAATTGCCAACATCCACTGGATCACAGAAAAAGCAAGAGCCATCCAGAAAAACATCTACTTCTGCTTCATTGACTACAGTAAGGTCTTCGGCTGTGTGGATCATAATAAAGTGTGGAAAATTCTTAAAAAGATGGGAATATCACNATCAAATTGCCAACATCCACTGGATCACAGAAAAAGCAAGAGCCATCCAGAAAAACATCTACTTCTGCTTCATTGACTACAGTAAGGTCTTCGGCTGTGTGGATCATAATAAAGTGTGGAAAATTCTTAAAAAGATGGGAATATCACACCTGCCTCCTGAGAAATCTGTATGCAGGTCAAGAAGCAACAATTAGAACCAGACATGGAACAATGGACTGGTTCCCAGTTGTGGAAAGGAGCACATCAAGGCTGTATGTTGTCACCCTCCTTACTTAATTTAAATGCAGAGTATACCACATGAAAAGTCGAGCTGGATGAATTACAAGCTGGAACCAAGACTGATGGGAAAAATATCAACAACCTCAGATATGCTGATGACACTACCCTAATTGCAGAAAGTGAAGAAGAACTAAAGAGCCTCTTGAAGAAGGTGAAAGATGAGAATGAAAAAGATGGCTTAAAGCTCAAAAAACTAAGATCATGGCATCTAGCCCCACCATTTCATGGCAAATATATGGGAGAAAAGTGGAAACAGTGACAGACTTTATTTTCTTGGTTTCCAAAATTGCTGTGGACAGTGACTACAGCCACGAAATTAAAAGACACTTGCTCCTTGGAAAAAAAGGAACGACAAACTTAGACAGCACATTAAAAAGCAGAGACATCACTTTGCCAACAAAGGACCATACGGTCAAAGGTATGATTTTTCCAGTAGTCATGTACGGATGTGAGAGTTCGCCCATAAAGAAGGCTGAACGCTAAACAATTGATGCTTTCAAACCGTGGTGCTGGAATAGACTCTTGAGAGTCTCTTGGATAGCAAGGAGATCAAAGCAGTCACACCCAAGGCTGATTCATGTGAATGTTTGGCAAAAACCACCACATTATTGTAAAATAATTAGCCTCCAATTAACATAAATTAAAAAAAAGTCAAACCTAAAGGAAATCACCCTGAATATTCATTGGAAGGACTGCTGCTAAAGCTCCAATACTTTGGCCACTTGATGAGAAGAGCTGATTCATTGAAAAAGACTCTGATGCTGGGAAAGATGGAAGGCAGGAGAAGGGGATGACAGAGGATGAGATGGTTGGATGGAATCACCGGTTCAATTGACATGAGTTTGAGCAAATTCCAGGAGATGGTGATGGACAGGGAAACCTGGCATGCTGCAGTCCGTGGGGTTGCAAAGAGTAGGACATGCCTTAGCAACTGAACCAAAACAGTATCATGTCAAAGAGACTCAGGAGCCCGTTTGAATAGGCTCAGCCAGGAATGTTACAGGGCTTTGCTCAACAAGAAAAGTAACTGCAGTGACTTAAAATATATCTAATAATTGTATAAACATGTAATAAATGTATTAGTTCATAAAACCAAGTAACAGCATGTGAGAAAAACAAATTGGTCAATGTTAGCATATGCCAGAAGGCAGAGTTTATCTGTTTGAAAGCTGGTAAACAGAGGAACTGAGTCAAGTATTTATCCTACTTATTTTACATGAATAGTAACTTGGGATACATGAATGGAAGTTTCCAGCCAACCATTTTCAGTTCAACCATTGATGCATTCAACAAATAAAATAGCTATTGTGTACATTCCACTTATGAAGATTCTTGACAAAAAAAAAAAAAAGCTACTGATGTAATTCCCAAATTGCAGAAATTTTTGAGAAAAAATATGAAATAATGAGAATCAGGAATATGGGAAACTATAAAAAAACAAACTTTTTTTCTTTTTAAAATTGTTTCTTCAACAAATATATTAGAAGAAAAAAGTAAGAGATGGAAAGAGAACCTAAAGATTAAGGAACTTAAAAGACTTATCAATTAAAAACGTACAGACCTAAGTTTTATTTTTGGAACCATTCGTGAAAAGCAGAAAATAAGAGAGACACAGGGCACAGAGCTTCTGAGACAATTGAGAAGACTTGAATACTTTAATCATTATTATTAATATTTGTATCTACTTGGACATGATAATATTATAGGAGTTATATCTTTAAAGTATATTTTTAGAGATATATTCTGGTAATATTTATGACTGAAATGACATGACAGGGTTTGATTAAAAATTACACATACAAAAGAAACAAGATTGGCCATGAGATGTCTCACAAAAAAGAAAAATTTGAGAATTGTTCTTTTTTTATTTTCTAAAATAAATACTGAGACTATGTGATCTTTCTATCTTTGTTAGAATTCCTCTGTGAATCATCTGGGTCTGTGGCTCCTTTCATGAAGCAAAGGAGCGATATGGTTTTAAGTATACACCTTTTGAAGCTAGACATAAATTTGATTTGGTCCTGCTACTTCCCAACTTAAATTCACTTAGTCTAAATTCAACAGTAAAATGAAATCTTGCCTAGAATCCAGCATGTTCTTTCTCATCATCTAGAACATTTACACATGATGTTTGTTCTATTTAGAGTTCCATTCCATCTCTTTTGCCTAGTTAACTCTTACTGATTCTTCTTATGTCAAATCTATCATCATTTCTTGAGGAAATCCATTCCTTTTCCTTCCTCGCCAGTTAAAGTTCCTTCATTACCTGTTCCTGTACAGTTATACAATCTTCCTTTGTAGTTCTGATCATAACTGCAAGTTCACATTCATTAGCTGATATTTGGTTCATATCTACCTCCCCATTAGACTGTAAGCTCGATGACATCAAGGAAATGTGTCTGTTCAGCATTGATTATCCCTGGCAGATAACATGGTATGTATACAGAAAATATTACTTGAATAGATAAATGAACTAGCAAATGAATCATGAATCAAGTGCTTAGCATGGTATCTGACTTAGAGCCAGCACTCAGTAACCACTGGTTACTGTTACACTTGCTATTACTGTTTTTTGGTATTAGACTTCTGTAGTAGTTGAAAAGAAGGGATAGGAAGGTTAAGAAAAATATAGGGTGTTAAATGTAGGGTATCAAATATAGTATAATAAGGTTTAGAGCAGTTCTCCAAGCTTAGTAGAGAATAAGGAATTTATAAGGTAGCTGAACAGAAACCCAACTGTATCATCTGTTCAACCTGGACCCATGGGTTGAAAGGTCTCTAGCCTGAGACACAGACATGGGATCTATATTTAAGATATTCTCTAAAATTCAAGCTTCTCTGGTCAGAAGTTTAGGCAGAATGGGGTTGGAAAAGGTAGAGGGTTCTTTCTTCACCTTACTTTCCATGTGCTGAGAAGTAGTTTCCTCTAAGTTCTCAATGAGTGTGTTGAGTTGGTTCTTACTGTGTTGAGCTCAGTGGGTTTAGAAACAATGATATGTTTTCATAACATGCTGACCACAAGAGAACAAAAGGTAAGGCTGGCTTTTGGTTTCACAAGTCTTCTGATATGGAAGTATATGAAACGAACAGATTGATCCAGTTTTGCCATGATTATTCATTTGCTAAACTTCACCCCCTGCTTTTTGAGACATAGAGGGAATAAAAAATAATCAATGTCATTTCTGTAGGCTGCTGAGAAAGGGACTACCAAGTACACCTATTCTACCTGCTAGAAGTTTGTTTTAATTCTGTAAGTTGGAGATGACTTGTAAATGTTTTATAAAACATCTAAGGCAGTGTTCTTAAATTTTGCAGGTTTTATAGTACTCTCTGAGATTCCAAAGATAAAAGCAGATCCTTCTGAGAAATTCTAATACAAACATCAAGTTTCCACAATCTGCTTCAGGATTTTCATGGAGTTCCTGGATCTTAAAGAGAGATCCTAGGGCAGCAACAATTACTATGGAGATATGGCCATGTGTCTGTGTTCTGTAGACTAAACCTAGCTTTGCACAGTGTGATGGTTTCTCATGTTTGTTAAATCCCTTGATTCATGATCAATGTTCACTGAAAAACAAACAAACAAAAAACATAGGGGGAAAAAAAAACACTTAAACATACTACTGAGTTAACATTTATATCATTTGGATTAAACTGATCATTTGAACTCCTTCCAATAGTAAAAACAAGCTATATCTATATGTATTGGTGTGTGCATGCTAAATCACTCAGTTGTGTCCACTTCTTTGCAAACCCATGGACTTTTTTTTATATGGAATTCTAGAGGTAAGAATTCTAGAGTGGGTTGCCATTTCCAACTCCAATATGTATCAGTACAAGTTTCAAAATCATTTAGGTAAAAAAACAAAACAAAACTGATACATATGGTTAATGTTATTTATATTAAATGCAAAATATATGTATTCATATTTTTGGATAATCAAGTAGGTGGCAGAAAAATAACAAAATATTCATGGAGACTGTAAACATTCAAATTCATGATAATGTTTATTTCTGGGCAGAAAGGGAGGGAAATGAATGTAAGTAGAATATAGGAAATTTTAACTGTAAAGTTTTCTTCATAAAAATGGAGAAAGAGAACTAGAGTATATGCAATATCAAAACTTGAAAAATGTTAGCTGGTGAGTTCAAAGTGGTTCATTATATTCCTTAGTGTTCATATAAGTATACCAAAATAAAGATTTGAAAAATAAAAATAACTTAGCTCACAAGGATGTCATTAAAAACAAATGACCACATAAGCAAAAATGCCTTGGAAAATGCAAATGATACACAAAGGGCACACAGGTATGCCCCTCCTCGCTAAATTCATCTCATTAAAATTCAACCCAACAAATATTGATTAAGCACAGTAAGATTCCATCAGACAGAAGGACCAAATTGATATAATGATCACAGACTCAAGATTCTATGGAGTCTTACTATTTATCCTGCTCGGGAGATTTCAGAGGAGGATATAAATAGAGGTGAAGGCACTGTTTGTCACTCATCCTGTTTAATTAGGCATTCATCCTGCTTCAACCAGAAGAGCATTCTTCATGTTTTATACACACACACACACACACACACACACACACACACACAGAGATATTTCATGAAATAATGCATTGCTGAAACTGAAACTCCAGTACTTGGGCCACCTGATGTGAAGAACTGACTCACTGGAAAAGACCCTGATTCTGGTAAAGACGGAAGGCAGGAAGAGAAGCGGACAAGAGAGGATGAGATGGTTGGATGGCATTACCGACCCGATGGACATGAGTTTGAACAGGCTCTGGGAGTTGATGATGGAGAGGAAAGTCTGGTGTGCTGCAATCCATGGGGATGCAAAGAGTTGGACATGACTGAGCAACTGAACTGAATATTAATTCATTGCTATAAATTTACTAAAAATAGTTGATCTGATCTTATCACTTCTCAAGGGCTCCAGTACTATGATGAAAACTTGTCACCTTTGCTACCGACCTTTCATTTCTTCTCATACCACTAGAGACTTGATTTTGCTTCATAGAATACACTTCACATACTGGATACTGTCTGCCAAGATAGCAGTAAAGATAACTCTGGGTAGGAGAAGCAATTCTTATCCAGACCTGGGCTATGATGAAGCCATGATGAAGGTCAGGGGACTCACACCAAATCTGAGCCAGTGCTGAGACCAACATGAACACTAGACAGAGAGGATTTGTTATTTTCATTAGCATGTAAATCCATAGCATGCAAATCTGACTTTTCTAGAAGCCATCTTGCCTGTATGAGGGGCCAGGACTTGCCTGGAGCAATGGAGCTGACTAATGAAAACATATAGCTCCATCATAGAAGAGAGCACAGTCAGGACATAGGTAGACACTAGGTCCTGTGATATTAATTGAACCCCTGGATGCTGCTGGGATTTTACTATTTAGGCACCTGAAAAAATAAATTCTCTCTTTCCTTGAAATTGACTGAAGAGTTTTGATTTTTTGTTGTTGCTATTTTTCACTTGAAACTGAAAGATATCCAAATCAAGTAGTTCTCAATGTTGCCATACACCCAAATGCCCCAAGAGACTGAGAATTTATAGCCATATGTGAGCTCCACCCCTGGGCGGACTTTAGAAAGCTCCTGTGTTTAGTTAAAATTTGTCTCCTATGCTATACCCATTTCTCCTATCCTTTCATTTGGAGTCAGATGTCTGTTTCTTCACATAGGCACATAGATATCTGGGTATAATACTATCCCTCCTCCTCATCCATTCCATCTTCTTCACCCACTCTCTGCCCATCCCCTGCCCAGAGTTTCTCACACACTGAGATTTCAAACCTAAACTTTAAGCTTGTCTAATCTATAAAATATTTTAATAAGGACATCTAAAAATCACTATAAAATAAAATAAAAATAAAAATCACTATATTTGTTATTATGAACAATTGTTGGAATTAACATTAAATTACTTTTAGGTGTCTGTGTACAAGTTGAACTTTTTTCTTTTTCATTTCTAAAGCTGCCTATAAAATGTAAACACTTGAATGGAGAATGATTAATACATTCCATTTACAAGAATAGTGTAGGCTCGTGTGTCCCAAAACAACATGGAAACAGCTGTCAAACCTACTCACTTCATTTTTCATGGAATAAGAACAGCTGTTAAATGTCTCATAAACATCTAGGGCAAGACATAAAGAAGTTGCAAGGGAAACCCTTTCAAAGCAGGAAGTATATGCTTCCAAACCCTTGAAAAAATAATCATAAACAGTGGTAAAATCAGTAAGATGTTAAAATGTATACATGGGTTCCACAGAATACAGGAGACTTTCACAAAGTCAGAAAGAGACAGGAATGAATCTCAGGTCTTCAGATCTTTCTATCCCTTCTGTTTTTATTATGTCAATTTCACTCAACAGTGCATGATCAACTGTCAATTAAATTAGATAGCAAGTGCATTGGATTGCAGGTGCACTGGATTTGAAGAAAGAGATAATCATCATCAGGGATTTCCCCCCCAACCCCCAATACAAGAGGCAGATTTGATAAGCAATCTGTGAGTTTGTCAATGGCTGAGATTTAGCCAGGAATTTCACCTTCATTCTGCCTAAATTTGTAATTTAAATGTAATCTAATTCAAATGAAATTCTATGAACCAAGGAAAATTTTTCCAGAGTCAAGGTGCTCAAGTTTTCATGAAGATACATATTTACCAAACATTTTAGACAAAGCACTGTGTTGAATATGTTGTATATGTCGTGAAGGCAGAAGGTGTGGAGGTGGGTGGGAAATAGACGGTGCCTGCTCTCAAGAAGTATACAAACTCTGAGGAAGTCCCTAAGATATGTATCTTTCAGTGTTAACTAACAATAAATGTAGCACAATGCTTACCTTTTCCTCCCTACTACAGTCATGGGGAACATTCTTTGTCTCTAGAACAGAGTAGACATGAAGGGATAAATACTATGTTTGGACAAACATTTGAAAATCTTGAATTATGACCTTAAGTGTCTTATCTCTTTCTCCCTTTAGTTTTTCAAAGACTACTTATCTTCAAAATCTATCCTAATTCTGTTCAGTTCAGTTGCTCAGTTGTGTTCAATGCTTTGCGACCCCAAGGACTGCAGCATGCCAGGCTTCCCTGTCCATCACCAACTCCCGGAACTTACTCAAACTCATGTCCATCACGTTGGTGATGCCATCCAACCATCTCATCTTCTGTCGTCCCTTTCTCCTCCTGCCTTCAATCTTTCCCAGCATCAGAGTCTTTTCCAATGAGTCAGTTCTCATCAGGTAGCCAAATACTGGAGTCTTCTCCAACACCACAGTTCAGAAGCATCCATTCTTTGGCACCCAGCTTTCATTACAGTCCAATTCTCACATCCATACATGACTACTGGAAAAACCATAGATTTGAATAGACTGACCTTTTGTCGGCAAAGTAATGTCTTTGTTTTTTTAATATGCTGTCTGCTTTTTAATATGCTGCCTAATCCTGTGTTCATCTACAAAGCCTTCTTTGAAGTCTCCTGCACTGATGTTAACCTTTCTATGAGTCCTTGTAACATTAGCAAAATTTTTGGATGCTTAAACATATGCTGCCTAATATAGCTACTGAACTGATTTCTATGTTGATTTCTGGGTCAGGAAGATCCGCTGGAGAAGGGATAGGCTACCCACTCCAATACTCTTGGGCTTCCCCTGTGGCTCAGCTGGTAAAGAATCTGCCTGCAATGTGGGAGACCTGGGTTTGATCCCTGGGTTGGGAAGATCCCCTGAAGAAGGGAAAGGTTACCCACTCCAGTATTCTGGCCTGGAGAATTCCAGGGACTATACAGTCCATGGAGTTGCAAAGAGTCAGACATGAATGAACGACTTTCACTTTCACTTTTCTATGCCATGGCTTAGTTCCCCAGCTGGACTGAGCACCTGAGCAATATACTTTACCTTTTCCTTAGTTCCTAGAACAGCACAATTAAAGTGTTTCATGTAATTCAAGTCAATAAATGAACTAATGCCAGTTCCCTTTGACCCTCCATGGCTAATCAAGATTACTCCAAAAAAACTCTTCCTGCTACCCATCTAAACCCAGTCAGGCTTAAATTACTTGAAGATGTACCTTCAGGTGCAGCACTGATTTTTATTTTAATTGTACCACAGTTTCTCTAAATGAAGAAAATCCCTTGGTTTACCAACTTAATCCACCACTAACCTTTGGGATGTGTGTGAAGGGATAGAATTTGGTGGTAAATCATAAGAATCAAAATAGTCATAAGGGTATAAGATTGTGTATCATGAAAGCACAAAATAACCCAAAGAAGTCTAACCTAACAGAAGTGCAGCAATTGAAAACTACAGCCAGCTCATCAAGGATCTTACTGGAAAAAGCAAGAAACTATGGTGTGTGGAGGGAATGAAAGAGATTTTCAACGTTGTCAATGAATGTGTAGAGTCCCTGGTTAAAAACATATTTATTTAGAGCTCAGTCAACAACATAAATAATAGTCTAAGTAGCTGAGGAGGAAGAAGAGCACTAAACTTTAATGATTCTTAATGGAACCTTGGTAGGCTACTAGGAAGACTTCATATATATATATATATATATATATGGACTTCCCTGGTGGTTCAGACTGTAAAGAAACTGCCTGCAATGTGAAAGATCTGTGTTCAATCCCTCAGTTGGGAAAATTCCCTGGAGAAGCAAATGGCAACCAACTATAGTATTCTTGCCTGGAGGATTCCATAAACAGAGGAGCTTAGTGAGCTAGAGTCCCTGGGGTTGCAAAGAGTTGGACATGACTGTATATTTAAGTCTATATATACATACACTTTTTTTTTTCATGATATTGTTGGGGAAACTGATTGAATCCATCTGCCATGACCAGGCACCAGAGTAACCACTTGCTTGAGTTATCTTAACAACAGGTAATCCTGGTAAGGAACATGAAACTAACAAGCTACTACCAAACAGAGAATTTGGGAAAGGTCAAAGGAGAGAGAAGACAGTAGCCCATATGTCCTACCTATCCTCCAGAACCTTTACTGGAATCTATCGTGGATGAGCAACACACACAGCATCAGGACCCCAAGTGAGAATAATAGGCTAGAGATAACCAGTCTAGTCAAGGCTACAGTTTTTCCAGTGGTCATGTATGGATGTGAGAGTTGGACTGTGAAGAAAGCTGAGTGCCAAAGAATTGATACTTTTGAACTGTGGTGTTGGAGAAGACTCTTGAGAGTCCCTTGGACTGCAAGGAGATCAACCAGTCCATTCTGAAAGAGATCAGCCCTGGGATTTCTTTGGAAGGAATGATGCTAAAGCTGAAACTCCAGTACTTTGGCCACCTCATGCGAAGAGGTGACTCATTGGAAAAGACTCTGATGCTGGGAGGAACTGGGGGCAGGAGGAGAAGGGGACGACAGAGGATGAGATGGCTGGATGGCATCACTGACTCGATGGATGTGAGTCTGAGTGAACTCCGGGAGTTGGTGATGGACATGGAGGCCTGGCATGCTGTGATTCATGGGGTCGCAAAGAGTCGGACACGACTGAGCGACTGAACTGAACTGAACCTGGAAATTAACCCCATCACCACAAAACCTGAGACTGTAAGCCAGGAGGCAGAGCAGTTCTGTTGGGTTCACTTACTGTGCTGCTCTCCATCCACGCACCTCTTCCTAATAAAGTCTCTTGCTTTGTTAGTTTGTGTGTCTCCTTAGATTATTTATGAACGTTACACAAGAGACAACTCTCAGGCCCTGAAACGGGTCCAACTTCCTGCAACAATATTGCATGGCTGCCATAAAAATAAAGGAAAGAGCTTCCATGTTTGATCACTTAGGTCCCTTTTAATACCTTCTCAGCAAGTGGGGCATCTACCCTGAGCATCTTCTCTTCAGTTCAGTTCAGTCACTCAGTCGTGTCCGACTATTTGTGACCCCGTGAATCACAGCACGCCAGGCCTCCATGTCCATCACCAACTCCCGGAGTTTACTCAGACTCACATCCATTGAGTCAGTGATGCCATCCAGCCATCTCATCCTCTGTCGTCCCCTTCTCCTCCTTCCCCCAATCCCTCCCAGAATCAGAGTCTTTTCCAATGAGTCAACTCTTCGCATGAGGTGGCCAAAGTACTGGAGTTTCAGCTTTAGCATCATTCCTTCCAAAGAAATCCCAGGGNGCCACCTGATGCAAAGAACTGACTCATTGGAAAGACCCTGATGGTGGGAAAGATTGAAGACAGGAGGAAATGGGGATGACAGAGAATGAGATGGTTGAATGACATCATCGACTCAATGGACATGAGTTTGAGCAAGCTCTGGGAGTTGGTGATGGACAGGGAGGCCTGTCATTCTGCAGTCCATGGGGTTGCAAAGAGTTGGACACAACTGAGTAAACTGAACTGAACTGAACTGAATCTTCATTGTGATTGCCTTTTTCAAATTTTCTGCAATAAATATATATTAATTTGGCATGAAATAAAACAAAATAAATGCTAATTCTTTTTAAAAGTTACCACACGTTATCCAGTTAACAAATATGTATTGTTTCTTTGAACTTTTCAGAAACTGTTTCTACTAAGCCCTCAGTTTATCAGCACAACATACTTAACTGTAGTCAATATGGCCCAAATCCTTCCCACAGATAAGAGAAACCCTGTGATTGGTTCATGTCCTAGAAGGAAAAATGTAAAAGCTTATTGCCTGATTGAAAAACGTCCTTTATTTTCAGGTCTTTCTAGGACTGATGTTTGTGTCTTGTTTCTAAGCGTCAGACCTGGAAAGAGAAGGTAGGTTTGCCATGAAGCCTCAGACCTCTTGTAGCTCACCTGGTTCTGACTTCTCCCTGCATTGTAGAAGCGAGGTTCCAGGCAACCCAGAGAATCCAGTCCACCCTGAGCCTGGACTCCAGCTTTTATTTCCAGTTTTACTTTGGTTCTTGTATTCTGATTCCTAGTTTGGTTAACAGCAAGGAACATTTTGAGTCTTCTCTTGAATCATCAGTTTTCTCTTGAGCCCACTTCTCCACCTGAATCTTCTTGTCCTTTCCCATTGTCAACCTCATCACTTGAAGCCTGTATTATTTCAGGAACGACTGAAGTGACTTAGCGGCAGCAGCATCACTTTTCTCAAGGCCCCTACTCTCCTTCCTTCTAATCCACCCAGAAGAACATCCAGGACTGAAAACCCCATGCTCATGTTGCTTATTCAGATCTCTCCCCTCTGTTCATGTTGCAACAAGCTGAAGTCTGGATTCCAACATGACATACCGCATCTCCAGGCTCTATCCCTTCTCTCCGGTATCTCTCAACATTTCTCCACAGCTCACTCATGATTCCATCCAACCCCCACAAATTTAAGAGTACCTGTTATGCCCAGGTACTATATTTAGTGAGGTGAATAAACATAAAAAGCTTGTAGGCTAGTAAGGGAAAAGAAAATTCCGTAGAGTAGACTAAGAGTTCTTATAGGACCATCAAGTAGGACCATGGAGGAAACCCTAATTCAGACTGAAGACTAGGGTGGATGATCTAGGAAGGATTGCCAGAGGAGGTGATGCCTGAGCTAGAACTAGATGTAAAGTGGAGGCATCAAAGCTAAACAAGTAGATGAAGGGCTTTCCAGGTAGAAGGAACAACACAGGCAAATACTAGAGGCCTGAGGAACTATCAAATGTAGGAGGAATTTATGAGCTATTCCCTTGAATGAGGGGTTGGGGTGGGGGTGGAGGTAGCTCCCTCTGCCAGAGCAGAATGGTAATAACAGGCTGAGCCTGGGCTTTGAGGCATAACGGAGCTCAGATCACACACGAGTCGACTTTACTTAGCCTCATTAGAACCTCAGTTTCCCCATACCTAAAGTCGGGTTAAAAATCCCAACAATGTAGTGTTACTTGAAGATTATAAAACAAAATGTACATATATCACCAAGTTGAGTGCTTGCCCCATTATGGAATTTTGAAAAATACATACTTCTCTTTCCATTCCTTAATAAAAACAACAGCAAACAATTATGTAGCATTTGCCCTACACCCAGGCACTTTCCTAGCATTTTTCTACTCGTGGACTCTTAAACACAACCATGTGAGATGGTACTGTCTTCATATTCAGTTTAACAGCTGAGGAAACTAAAATACAGAGAGATTGAGTAACGTCTCAAGGTCACACAGCTTATGAGTGGCAGAGTCTGAACTGAACCCAGGCTGTCTGGCTTCAGAGTTTGCACTATTAACCACTATACTATAGTATAGCCATTCAGACTATT
Organism: Neotragus pygmaeus; assembly: GCA_006410875.1. Taxonomy (NCBI): domain Eukaryota; kingdom Metazoa; phylum Chordata; class Mammalia; order Artiodactyla; family Bovidae; genus Neotragus; species Neotragus pygmaeus. The sequence goes on along the minus strand of SJYV01032460.1, from coordinate 77,577 downwards.
AATAGTTTGCCTGAGAAAATCCTGGCTGATGCCTGAAAGAAAGTGAAAGTGAAGTCACTCAGTCGTGTCCTACTCTCTGCGACGCCATGGACTGCAGCCTACCAGGATCCTCTGTCCATGTGATTTTCCAGGCAAGAGTACTGGAGTGGGGTGCCATTGCCTTCTCTGGCCCTTTTCTGAACATTTTCAAATTAGATCCAGCTCTTCCCCTCCTGGAGCTCACAGAGCATAGAAACTAGTGAGAGAGCAAGACGCCAATCCTTACAGGAGTGACTGTATTTTTAAATGTGCAATATTAGGAAGACAGACTGCTGGAAGAGTGTAAAGCAGGGTTATCTCACCCAGTATAGAGTGGGATCTTAGAAGACTGGTTATATTTGGCCCCAACTATTTTACAAGCAAGTTCCTGAAGGCACAACCTCAATTTATCTTTGCCTCTCCTACAGCCCTAGCCCTTGGCATATAGTAGCCCCTCAATAAATGCCAGCCGCAATAAAGGAGTTACCAGACCAATTCAACACAAGGTCTTACTCCCACCAGAATTAATAAAAAGCTCTGACTACATGCTTCTAAAGACGCAGCCTGTAATGTTTGCTTTCCCTCATTTTCAAGGCAGAAGTTCTAGAGTTCCCAACATTTCAGAGAAGGCTCAAAGGAGAAAGTTTGTGTAGCTAGTTAGTGATCAACTTGGGATGGTTTTGAAAGGAAAAAGTTAAAAATTATTAGCCATTCTTTGTTCTGATTTAAGAGGTGAGCCATGACTCATGGAAAAAGGACTTGTTTCCTATCAGATGACTTATAGCCTAGTTGCCTGGTCCTCACAAGAGGCCCCCCGGGTAATTGTCTTCTCCTGTTAAAAATTACCTAGAGCATTATTCCTTCAGAAATTGGCTAACCGCCGCAAGGTGGNGGAAGATCCCCTGGAGAAGGAAATGGCAACCCACTCCAGTACACTTGCCTGGAAAATCCCATGGACAGAGAAGCCTGGTAGGCTACAGTTCATGGGGTCACAAAGAGCTGGACACAACTGAGCAAATTCACTTTACTTATTTCACCCACTCCAAGACCCATTCTTTCTGTATTTCAATTTCCTTAAAAAACAAAACTCTCACCCTCCTCATACCCATTTCCTTCTTTGTGGTGTATTATAATGATCAAGAATGTGGGTTTTGAAGTTAGGCGTGCATGCTAGTCTCTTCAGTCGTGTCCGACACTTTGCAACCCTATGGTCTGTAGCCCACCAGACTCCTCTCTCCATGGGATTCTCCAGGCAAGAATACTGGAGTGGGCTGCAATGCCCTCCTCCAGAGGATCTTTTCAACGCAGGGATCAAACCCAGGTCCCAGTCTTCTGCATTGGCAGGTGGGTTCTTTACTGCTAGTGCCACCTGGGAAGACTCTGAAGTGAGTTTAGTTTAAATCACAGTTCCCCACTTGAAAGTTTGAAAGTGAAAGTGAAAGTCTCATCTGACTCTTTGCGACCCCATGGACTACACAGTCCATGGAATTCTCCAGGCCAGAATACTGCAGTGGGTAGTCTTTCCCTTCTCCAGGGGATCTTCCCAACCCAAGGATCAAACCCAGGTCTCCCACATTGCAGGTGGATTCTTTACCAATTGAACTATCAGGGAAGTCCAGTGTATAAACTGAATTTATACTTGACTTTTTCTGGGCTTTGGTTTCCCAGTCTATAAAAAGGGGACCATAATAATATTAATATTTACCTTTAATGAATAGTATGAGGACTGAAATGATTTAAGTAGCATGGTGCCTCATAAGAGCAAGAGCTCTGGAAATTAATATTCAGTTATTTTTCAGTATAATAATAATGACTACACAAATTGTGGAATTTTGGATGATCTATAGGATGAAACATAATTTGTCTAAAAAGTACTTTCTTACATATGCAAACCTGAGAGTACACTTTACTCCTTTAGGAACTGGAGCTTAGCTCCCAGAGCTTTCTTAGGTGGAGCTTTAAAAATTGAGGATATAAAAAAATGTTTGAGATATAATTTCTAATTCATCTTTTCTAATCTTTGTTTTGTCCAAAATATCTGCTTCTTTTTCCTTTCCACTGTCCCTCATCTTGCTCTTGGGCTTCCCTTGTGGCTCAGCTGGTAAAGAATCCGCCTGCAATGCAGGAGACCTGGGTTCAATCCNTTTTCTAATCTTTGTTTTGTCCAAAATATCTGCTTCTTTTTCCTTTCCACTGTCCCTCATCTTGCTCTTGGGCTTCCCTTGTGGCTCAGCTGGTAAAGAATCCGCCTGCAATGCAGGAGACCTGGGTTCAATCCCTGGGATGGGAAGATCCCCCAGAGAAGGGAAATGATACCCACTCCAGTATCCTGGCCTGGAGAATTCCATGGCCTGTATAGTGCATGGGGTTAGAAACAGTCGGACACGACTGAGCGCTTTTCACTTTCATTATCATCTTGCTCCAGACTGTGTCCTACATCTGTGAGATCCCAGCTGGGGCTGTCTCTCTATCTGGAACATCCTTTCTTTGGATTGATAAGCATCTGGCCTTTTCTGGAGTTCTTCACTGAGTTTCAGTTGCTATTGTTTCTTGCTTCCCTTTGGTTCAATTTTTCTTTCAGTATTCCCATGCCATTGCACAATTTTTACTGTATTACACAAAAACGGGATGTGGAGGGGAACTGATCAATGGTTTTGCTTGTCCATGCAATCCAGCCCCTTTGTGACTGAATATGATTAAATGGTGAAATCAATAAGTGATCTGATCATAGTTAAGATGGTTAAAAATACCTATGTCAATCAAATATCCTTTCAGTAGGTACATTCAGTATATAATGAAGATTGCCCCCAATACTGCTCCTAGTATTTTACGTTAAAATCTCTCAACAATCCTATAAGGGAGAGACTTGCTAATAAGAAGACAGAGACCAGAGAAACTTTGTGACTTTCCCAGAGCATGTGGCGGAATTGACTTTTAAGAAGTCTTTTTCAGATCTTTACTCTTAATCATTACATTGTACGTTTTCTTTTCTCTACATAATGCCAAACACCCGCATAAGTGAATGAATTTTTCTCATTTTTTTCTGGCCATCTTATCATGTGGATGATGGTGGTGGTGTAGTCACTAAGTTGTATCCAACTCTTTGCATCCCCAAGGACTGTAGCCCACCAGGCCCCTCTGTCCATGGAGATTTCACTGGCAAGAATACCGGAGTGAGCTGCCATTTCCTTCTCCAGGACACCGTCCAAACTCAGGGATTGAACCTCCATCTCCTGCATTGTGGGCAGATTCTTTACCATTGAGCCTCCAAAGAAGCCCATATTTCATCATGTAGTTAACTTCTAAAATCTACTTTTGTGCAACCTTAGCTGCTTATTTGGAGAAGGAAATGGCAACCCACTCCAGTGCTCTTGCCTGGAGAATTCCGTAGATAGGGAATCCTGGCAAGCTACAGTCGCAAAGAGTTGGACACAACTGAGCAACTAACACATAGTTGCTTATTAGAGTCACCTGGAAAATTTGTTTAACCCATGTGGGTCCTGGGTCCCACCCGCAAAGATGCTCTTGTAATTGGCCTGAGATTTTGCCTGGGCTTTTGAATTTTTCAAAATATCCAGGAGATTCTAATGTGTAGTCAAACCTGGAAACACTACTCCATTGTTAGTGACATAAGTCATTAGCTAACTAAATTCATTTATGAGCTACTTCCTACTTTTGTTCAAAGAAAATTCTATGTCTACAATAAACTTTAGTCTTACCATTTGGAGCTGAACTTCTTGGGAAATGGAGATTCACTCTTGTTTAATTAATGTGATTTTTAAAAAAAGGAATTTATTGCAAATCTTCCTACTCAAAACACTTACTAAAATTTACCTTTAACATAGTTTTAAATTCTTTCATTCCATGTTTATGAGCCGAAATATTTTTCTCAATTTCTCTTCTTTTGGTTGTGTCCTTCAGTTACTTTGTCGTGTGGTGTCCTGGTGGCTCAGACAGTAAAGAATCTGCATGCAATGTGGGAGAGACGGGAGTTCGATCCCTGGGTCAGGAAGATCCCCTGGAGGAGGGCATGGCAACTCACTCCAGTATTCTTGCCTGGAGATTCCATGGACAGAGGAGCCTGGCGGGCTACAGTCCATAGAGTTGCAAAGAGTCGGCCGTGACTAAGCAACTAAAACTTTCACTTTCATCCATATAAAAGTACCTCACATATAAACGTGACCTGTTGTCCACTATAAAATTCCTTTGGGTGAAACTGTAAATGTTCTAGTAACTGAACTGTGGTCATGTATGAATGTGAGAGTTGGACTGTCAAGAAGGCTGAGCGCCGAAGAATTGATGCTTCTGAACTGTGGTGTTGGAGAAGACTCTTGAGAGTCCCTTGGACTGCAAGGAGATCCAACCAGTCCATTCTGAAGCAGATCAACCCTGGGATTTCTTTGGAAGGAATGATGCTGAAGCTGAAACTCCAGTACTTTGGCCACCTCATGCGAAGAGTTGACTCACTGGAAAAGACTCTGATGCTGGGAGGGATTGGGGGCAGGAAGAGAAGGGGACGACCGAGGATGAGATGGCTGGATGGCATCACGCACTCGATGGACGCCAGTCTGAGTGAACTCCGAGAGATGGTGATGAACAGGGAGGCCTGGCGTGCTGCAATTCATGGGGTCGCAAAGAGT
>SJYV01032460.1:29111-72826 GCA_006410875.1 Neotragus pygmaeus | reverse complement strand
AATAAAAAAGTTTCTATAAACATATGTTCCAGGTTATTATTACACATTATGTTAATACATGCTTATTAAAAAGATAGGCTGGACACTGAGGCTTTACCCTAAAGGAAACTCTAATACAGAAAATACATATATATAAACAAATAATCTAACAAAAATATTGTTAGAACTTAGTAATACAATTGCAAATGCTTTTGAGTCTTAAATTATTTAAATAGGCTACAAAATAAATAACAGGAGAAAAGAGAGAGATAAAACTTCACTGATCTTCTGTATAAAGATAATGTATAATGAACAACACTAAAATTCAGCCATATGGCAAGAGTTCTATCTCATGGCACTGATTTGGAGGTCAGATACCCAGGTAGAAGCTTTGACTTTGCCATTATCTCAATGTGTGATCTTGAGTAAGTCACTAAGCCCACATGAATGGCAATTCCTTTTTCATATATTGAGGGGTTGGTTACGATCAGGAGGTTCAAATGCTCTGCCAAAAGGGTCTATGGGGTTGAAAAGTGTCTAGTAGGCTGGATTCTGTGTCCTCTACTCACCATGCCAATGAAAAGAGTCCCACTTTTCTCTGTTTTATATGTTTGCACTTTGTTTCTCTTTTGTTTGAAAAGTTCCATCACTAAAAACAGAACTAGGTTTCCTAAAATCATGTTCCAGCTCATAAGAGACCCTACCATTTTTTTAGGGGGAAGAAGTCGGAGGTGAAGCATAGTGGATGTGTTCATGAAAGATGCATTTTGTTTTTAAGATAATAATTGTGCAAACTACCAAAGAAATCTTTTTAGGTTGAAGTCTGTGCTATAATATGTATATTATATATTTCTTTCTCTAATTGTTCAAAATTGTTTTTCAGTACCAGGATGAAACATCCACTGCTTTTTTCCAAAATACTAATTGCTGAAAAGTAAGGATTTTACGCAACCAGAATTCAATTAACAAACTTAATANGGTGGATTCATGTCGATGTATGGCAAACCCAATAGAGTATTGTAAAGTTAAATTAAAAAATAAATAAATAAATAAATTTATAAAATAAAAAAAAAAATACTAATTGCTGAAAAGTAAGGATTTTACGCAACCAGAATTCAATTAACAAACTTAATACATTCATCAACTACTAATTTAATTAGAACATTCAGCAAATTGCCATCAATGTACCCAAAGCTGGTAGAATGACTCAGATAGTTTGAGGAAGTCAGGACTGCAAAACAGACATGTTTTATTTCTTTCAGTTCAGTTGCATTGCTCAGTCATGTCCGACTCTCTGCAACCCCATGGACTGCAGCATGCCAGGCCTCCCTGTCCATTGCCAACTCCCTGAGTTTACTCAAACTCATGTCCATTCAGTTGGTGATGCCACCCAACCATCTCATCCTCTGTCATCCCCTTCTNGACTCAGATAGTTTGAGGAAGTCAGGACTGCAAAACAGACATGTTTTATTTCTTTCAGTTCAGTTGCATTGCTCAGTCATGTCCGACTCTCTGCAACCCCATGGACTGCAGCATGCCAGGCCTCCCTGTCCATTGCCAACTCCCTGAGTTTACTCAAACTCATGTCCATTCAGTTGGTGATGCCACCCAACCATCTCATCCTCTGTCATCCCCTTCTCCCACCTTCAATCTCTCCTAGCATCAGGGTCTTCTCCAATGAGTCAGTTCTTCCCATCAGGTAGACAAAGTATCGGAGTTTCATCTTCAGCATCAGTTCTTCCAATGAATATTCAGGACTGATTTCTTTTAGGATGGACTGATTGGATCTCCTTGCAGTCCAAGGGACTCTCAAGAGTCTTCTCCAATGCCACAGTTCAAAAGCATCAATTCTTTGGTGCTTAGCTTTCTTTATAGTCCAACTCTCACCTCCATACATGACTACTGAAAAACCATAGCTTTGATCAGATGGACCTTTGTTGGCAAAGTAATGTCTCCACTTTTTAATAAGCTGTCTAGATTGGTCATAGCTTTTCTTCCAAGGAGCAAGTATCTTTTAATTTCATGGCTGCAATCACCATCTGCAGTGATTTTGAAGCCCCAAAAAATAAAGTCTGACATTGTTTCCACTGCTTCTCCACCTATTTGCCATGAAGTGATGGGAGCAGATGCCATGGTTTTAGTTTTCTGAATGTTGAGTTTTAAGGCAACTTTTTCACTCTCCTCTTTCACTTTCATCAAGAGGCAAGTTGGGAGTTGGTGATAAATAGCGAGGCCTGGCGTTCTGTGGTTCATGTGGTCGCACAGAGTCAGACACGACTGAGCAACTGAATTGAACTGAACATAAACTTTACAAACCTAGTTAGAAGAAGAAAAAAATTAGCATATTGTCCCAGCTCCAAAGTAGCAGCATCCACTATAATTAAACTCTTTTTTTTTTCCTTCCCGTACTTCCATTATCCTTCCCTCTAACTCTTTTTCCGGGGATGCTCTTCTCCTGAAACCTTAAATGTGGGCAATGACTTTAACCAGAGCAAGCCAGCAGTGAAGAAATCACCTCTGCTGTTTTCCCCCACTCCTCAGAGTCCATGTTAATTATGGCTGTCAGAGGGATCTAGAAGAGGAATTGCGGTGGAGAGCCCTGAGACTGAGTGGTCTCTTTGAGCTCTGCCACTTCTTCCTACTGCCCAGGCTGAAAGGGGTGATGCATTTCTTGGATACTAAGGCATGCAAGTTATGCAGAGAGCTGATTTAGTAAAAGGGGCGTAGAGGCTTTTTAGTCACACAACCCTGGATTCCAAATTGACTCCTGCCACCGTCTAGTCCAAGGATGTTGGCCAATTCAGGTTCTTGTACACAAGGGCATTGGTAATTACTTATCACTGCACTGGTGCCAAATTAAATGAGATAACAAAAGTAGGCTTATCAGAACATTGTTTGGCCCAAAGCAATTATGTAATAATTTTTTTTTTCCAAATTCTATCAACATGCAACTCCAATAAAGAGACGACAAGTTTCTCTTGGTAACTAAGAGTGTCAAAGACATTAGACATATGAGGAGAATCACAGTGGTTCTCAAATATTATGGATCTAATAAAGGTAAGTGCTTAACATTTCTCTTACCCTCTATAAATCCCCTATTTTCTCAATTCTATGGTAATGGTTTTTGTAATTTTTATAAACTATTTCTGCAATTAGGATGAGTCTTAACATTGATGCATGCATTTAATGTGATACCTACAGCTATTTTCTCTTAAAATATTGTATTGAAATAAAATTATAATCAAGTCTTTTAATTATATAATTAAGTAACATAGCAATATGAAAAATGAATCATCTCCTTTAATAAATAACCAGAGCTATCCTCTCAGATGTTTGAAAAACCTAATTGACTATCAAGTGTCACCAAACTTTGCCTTTGAATTTTTTATATGTCCTTGAGTCTCCCACACTGATACTTTATTGCCATCCCCTTCTTCAAACTACTGTTTCTGATTACTTGCTATGTTCCAAGTACACTGCAAAATGTCTTATAAATATTCTATTTTACTCCACACAGCCCTAAGGTGAAATGAAAGATGAAGATATTGAGGCTTTGATGAGAAAACTGAGGTGCAGACAAGTAAACATGGCTTTAGTTCATAGTAGCTGAGATATGGGGCAAGTTCAGGTGTGACTCCAAAGCTGTGATTCTTAACCATGATTGGAATTCCTTGACTGTAAAAAAGTGATTTCAACACTCAAAGTAATAATTCAAGTTCCCACAAGAATAACCTCAGAGTTAGGGCTTAGGGGAAAGCAGAGGAGAGGGCTATCCAAGTAGCACTGCAGTAACAAAATTACCAAAATCAAAATACATATCATGTGTCTTCATGTGTAATTTTACATCAGTTCACACTATATATTTTGAAGATGTACTTTAAGTACAATGTAAAATAATGTGCAAGGGAAAACAAGACTGAGTATATTTAATGCTTATCCCATATATTTTTGCATTTTAAAAATAAGAATTCAGTAAAATCTATAGGAGTATGTCAAGGCTGTATATTGTCACCTTGCTTTTTTAACTTATATGCAGAGTACATCATGTGAAAAGCTGAACTGGATGAAGCACAAGCTGGAATCAAGATTGCATGGAGAAATATCAATAACCTCAGATATGCAGATGACATCATCCTTACGACAGAAAGCAAAGAAGAACTAAAGAGCCTCTTGATGAAACTGAAAAAGGAGAGTGAAAACGCTGGCTTAAAACTCAACATTCAAAAAACTAAAATCATGGCATCTGGTCCCATCACTTCATGAAAAATAAAGGGGAAACAACGACAGACTCTATTTTGTTGGGCTCCAAAATCACTGCAGATGGTGACTGCAGACATGAAATTAAAAGACACTTGCCCCTTGGAAGGAAAGCTATGACCAACTTAGACAGCATATTAAAAAGCAGAGACATTGCTTTGCTGACAAAGGGCCATCTAGACAAAGCTATGGTTTTTCCAGTAGTTGTATGTAGATGTGAGTTGGACTATAAAGAAAGCTGAGCACTGAAGAATTGACGTTTTTGAAATGTGTTGTTGGAGAAGATTCTTGAGTATCCCTCGGATAGCAAGGAGATCAAATCAGTCTGTCCTAAAGGAAATCAGTCCTGAATATTCATTGGAAGGACTGATGCTGAAGCTGAAACTCCAATACTTTGTCCACCTGATGCTGCGAAGAATTGACTCACTGGAAAAGACTCTGATGGTGGGAAAAATTGAAAACAGGAGGAGAAGGGCACGACAGAGGATGAGATGGTTGGATAGTATTGCTGACTCAATAGACGTGATTTTGAGCAAGCTCCAGTAGTTGCTTATGGACAGGGAATCCTGGTACACTGTAGTCCATATGGCCCTAAAGAGTCAGACATGAATCAGTGACTGAACTGGACTGAACTGGTAGTCTATAGTGGAAACTATTTTGTTGGGACCACAGTTCAAACTATGACAGTTTCATCTTTTAAAAACTATGGATATATGTTTATCCATATTTATATCCATGGATATAAATGCAAACTATGAAAATTAACCAGGGTAAAAAACAGTAAATAATATAACTATTATGATACAGGAAAAAAACCCTACAAACATAGACTAAAGAAGCAATAATTGACTAATATTAATATGGTATATTAAACTAACTTTAAGTCACTTATTTCTTGCAGCCATAAAATATTCTCAATCATACATACTTTAGAGCAAACGAGCCTCCATTTGCCCAATATGGTGTCCCCAAGCTATTGTCAACATCCTCAGAACTGTCCCAATTTGGACAGTAAATTATATGGTCACACTAACAATACTCAAGAACCTTGACTTTTTACTCTAACCTTGCCTATTATAAATTATAAAATCTTTTTACTCTTAATATTCTTCTATAAGGCAGTTTACTTACATGAAATAGTAGAAATTGTTTCTTAGTTAACTTAAAAAAAAGTAGCACCATGGAGTTTCAGAAATTAAAAGGTAAGTATAAGGTGACGGTTACCTCTTTCTACCAGAGTTCCTGTTTCTGAGAGTGCCTGCTTGTTTGGCCCACAAAAATGTATTACAGCCATCACCTTCCACTGCTCCAGGTTTCTTGGAAGCAGAATGGGGTGGGCCATAATTCATGAGAGATGATGCTTAGGAACTGTTTAACTATCAACAAAATGTCCCTCATCAGAAGCATGAGAGACATGCTTCTGTCCAATTTAAATATCTGAAATTTTTACAACAAACTAATTTCTTTGGACAAAGTCAGTTTTCTCCTCTAAGTCCTGTGATGGCGTGGTCAGAGTCTTCAACAGTTTTTATTAGGCACTCTGACCATACCATCGCTGGACTTAGAGAAAACTGACTTTGTCCAAAGAAACTACTTTATTAGAACTCTGCATACATTCACGTTGCTAAATTTTTCAAATATAATTCAAGGAAAGATGACCTTACCATCTAACCCAGGTACAGATTTTGATTGGTCCAAGTTAGCAGCCCATGGTCTTTTCTGGATGACTTATGGGGTTCAGAGATGACCTCATTTAGTACAAATGGAACATCATGGACTATGCTTGGTTGACTGGCTTCAGTCTCAGTTGGTTTGTGTAGCTGACTCTCTCTTTTCTACAGAAAATAAACAAAACACCATATGGTTACAAATATAAGAAGATAGCACATTGTTCCCATAAAGGAATCAGCATTATAATACAATGAATACTGAGGAAGACAGAATGGGGACATGGAAAAAACTGGGTCCACAGTAACATTATTAAGACTTATCCACTTCTGAACTTTCAGTTATAGACATAATAAACACACTCTAGTTTAAAGAAATTTGAATCAAAGCTTTTGTTACTTGCATTCAAAAGCATGCACATGAATACAATGCTTGAGGAGGCATACATGACTGATCGGAGCTAACAGGGAAGATGAAACTGTCTTAGCAAGTGGCAGCAACATCAGCCCAACTGGTCAAGCCCAAAATCTAGACATTACCTTTGGCTTTTAAAAAAGAATTTCTCACTTCAAATCTACTAGAAACGTGTGTCTCTTTGCCTCAAACATATTCTGCATTCTATCTACTTTTCTTAAAATCCATTTCATCACATGTATCCTGCAATTTCTTCCTGGGACATTACCACATGCCTGTAAATGGTCTCCTACTACCAACATTAACCCAATCCAATTGTTCTCATCCATATCACTAAAATAATTTCAAAACCTTTTCATGGCTTCTCATCAAACTTGAGATAAAAGTTGTGTTTTTTAAAATAAATCAGGACACACAGATTCTTTTCATGACCTGCAACCCACTGCTGCAACCTCTTTTCTTTTCCCAACATTTATTCTATCTCAACTGTCTGGACTCATCACTGGTTTGCTTAAATTCATTTCTGCCCTAGGGTCTTTACACTCTTTTCTCTCCCTAGAATGCTTTTTCCATGGCTTTCCATGGCTAGCTCTTTCTCGTCTTCCAAGTTTTTGCTTAAATACTATCTCTTGCAAGAAATAATTCTTGATACCTTCATGCTTCAGCCCATGATTCTACTCTGATGTATTAAACACTGATCACAGGTTCCCATGTATTTCTTTTACTGCATGTGTCCAAATCTAGTTATTTTCTTTTATATTATTTTATTTGCTTATTTTGGTCTGTCCATTTCTTAAAGAGATCAGCTCCATTAAGAAAGGAATCTTAGTGGTTATGTCTACCTAAGACACTGACTTATTATAGAAGACAAGTGGCTATGGCGGGTTTAGAACCTGGCTGTAAATTCTTTGATACTCTTTCCACTGAGAGGTAAGATCTATGTTCCTGGCTCTTAAATCTGGGAAAGCTTTAATAAATAAGATACAGGGGAAGGGATGCTTTATGACTTTCGAGAGTAAGTCATGAAAGGACATGCAGCTTCTGCCTTATTTGCTGGGAATGCTCACACAGATCCTTGTGCTGACACATAAGAAATCCATTACTTATGGACTGCCATGCTGGAAGGGCTACACATGGGAGTGTTGGTAAATAATCTAAGCCAATCCCTTTCTTTAGCTATCCCAAACCCAAGACTCGGGTATGTGAGTAAAGCGTCTATCTTGCAAGTNAGTCTCAGTTGGTTTGTGTAGCTGACTCTCTCTTTTCTACAGAAAATAAACAAAACACCATATGGTTACAAATATAAGAAGATAGCACATTGTTCCCATAAAGGAATCAGCATTATAATACAATGAATACTGAGGAAGACAGAATGGGGACATGGAAAAAACTGGGTCCACAGTAACATTATTAAGACTTATCCACTTCTGAACTTTCAGTTATAGACATAATAAACACACTCTAGTTTAAAGAAATTTGAATCAAAGCTTTTGTTACTTGCATTCAAAAGCATGCACATGAATACAATGCTTGAGGAGGCATACATGACTGATCGGAGCTAACAGGGAAGATGAAACTGTCTTAGCAAGTGGCAGCAACATCAGCCCAACTGGTCAAGCCCAAAATCTAGACATTACCTTTGGCTTTTAAAAAAGAATTTCTCACTTCAAATCTACTAGAAACGTGTGTCTCTTTGCCTCAAACATATTCTGCATTCTATCTACTTTTCTTAAAATCCATTTCATCACATGTATCCTGCAATTTCTTCCTGGGACATTACCACATGCCTGTAAATGGTCTCCTACTACCAACATTAACCCAATCCAATTGTTCTCATCCATATCACTAAAATAATTTCAAAACCTTTTCATGGCTTCTCATCAAACTTGAGATAAAAGTTGTGTTTTTTAAAATAAATCAGGACACACAGATTCTTTTCATGACCTGCAACCCATCGCTGCAACCTCTTTTCTTTTCCCAACATTTATTCTATCTTAACTGTCTGGCCTCATCACTGGTTTGCTTAAATTCATTCCTGCCCTAGGGCCTTTACACTCTTTTCTCTCCCTAGAATACTTTTTCCATGGCTTTCCATGGCTAGCTCTTTCTCGTCTTCCAAGTTTTTGCTTAAATACTATCTCTTGCAAGAAATAATTCTTGATACCTTCATGCTTCAGCCCATGATTCTACTCTGATGTATTAAACACTGATCACAGGTTCCCATGTATTTCTTTTACTGCATGTGTCCAAATCTAGTTATTTTCTTTTATATTATTTTATTTGCTTATTTTGGTCTGTCCATTTCTTAAAGAGATCAGCTCCATTAAGAAAGGAATCTTAGTGGTTATGTCTACCTAAGACACTGACTTATTATAGAAGACAAGTGGCTATGGCGGGTTTAGAACCTGGCTGTAAATTCTTTGATACTCTTTCCACTGAGAGGTAAGATCTATGTTCCTGGCTCTTAAATCTGGGAAAGCTTTAATAAATAAGATACAGGGGAAGGGATGCTTTATGACTTTCGAGAGTAAGTCATGAAAGGACATGCAGCTTCTGCCTTATTTGCTGGGAATGCTCACACAGATCCTTGTGCTGACACATAAGAAATCCATTACTTATGGACTGCCATGCTGGAAGGGCTACACATGGGAGTGTTGGTAAATAATCTAAGCCAATCCCTTTCTTTAGCTATCCCAAACCCAAGACTCGGGTATGTGAGTAAAGCGTCTATCTTGCAAGTAGATCCTTCAGCATCAGGTGATTCAGTCCTCATTTAAGTCATCCCAGGAAAAGCCCTGGAAATTATAAAGTCACAGAGCAAAGCAGAGCTGTTCTGCTGGTGCCTGTTCTGATTCCTGATGTATGTAACCAATAAACACAAGAAAATGACTGTTTTATGCCACTAACATCTCAGAATGACTTTTAACATTAGGATGTTTTCCAACATAACAATAGGCTTGGAGCCTGGAGCAAAGGCCCACCAAATTTTGAAAAATATTTGTTGAATGAGGTTGACCAGCTACCTTGTAGGAACACTCCTCCAGGGACCTGGGTTCTAGTTCAAGTTCCATTACTAATATATTGTCTAACCTTAGGCAATCTCATCTATAGGTCTCAAGTTCCTTCTATGTACATTGAGGTGATCTGACTAGTTTAACTCTTAGGTACTTGCCACTGAATTCTTAGTCTATAAGTGAAAACTAAGGGTTTCAAGAATAATGAAAAAGATAAATAGCCAGAATTAGGGGCTCTGTCTTCTCTGGGCATTAAAATGAGCTTAAAAGGGTATGTTCGTTAGAGTTCTCAGCATGAAAGGGAGGAGGAAGCGATTTGTTAATTTGACAATTGACTGACTTTCTTGAATCTTTATATTCCCAAGGATACTATGTCTGCGTCTTTAAAGTCAAATCACATCAGGATGAAGGGCTCAATGGACAGATGGGTTAACTAGATGGGAGATAGGAAGAAGCTGCAAACAAATGGCTTCTGAAGGCTCCCATTTTCTAACTAAACCATTTTCCTGTTTCTTTATACAGAACTGACTTCAGAACTCAGAGGATGGGACTATGGCAGCAGCAAAAATGTGGTAGAAAAATTACTGGGTCTGGGGGCTATCCCTGAAGCGGGGAAGCCTTGAGCAGTCACTACTCTGACCTTCTGCTATTGAGGAGGAGCATGGTGACTCCTCTCTGCTCTTCATTAGGAAATGAGTGTCTTTCCCAGGGCACACAGAATAGAAAATGGAAATAGGATAAGAACATGGGTCTCCCGATTTGTAATTCAAGTGTCATAGTGTTGCCCCAAGCACCCAGCTGCGCGTCTCATACATCACGCAGCAGAGGTATCAAGTTCTGAAAGAGGGGGAGCACAGCCAGCCAAGTATGAGGGATGTGAGGACATCTACCTTTGGAATGTCACGACATCTACCTTTGGAATGTCTGTGAGACTGTTCACTGAGAATAGATCTTTGAGTATGATTAGATGAGGATTCTAGAGACTGAAAAAAGAATTCCTGGGAAAGATCATTCTCCTGATGAGTAGGAGTAGGTAGGGTAGTAGTCTTAACTTGTAGACTTATTAATTGCTATGGTTTAGACCCACTTGAACATGGACAAATCACATTCTGGGAAAAAGAACTAAGAATATGGTAAGGGGGGCTATATTTAAATTTTTATTAAGCAAACAGCTCAGCTTACCTCTCTGTCATGTATTGTTTAGAGTTCCCTGACATTCCTTTGGCTAATGTTATATGTATTCTCTGGAGAAGGCAATGGCACCCTACTCCAGTACTCTTGCCTGGAAAATCCCATTGATGGAGGAGCCTGGAAGGCTGCAGCCCATGCCGTCGCTAAGAGTCAGACACAACTGAGCGATTTCACTTTCACTTTGCACTTTCATGCATTGGAGAAGGAAATGGCAACCCACTCCAATGTTCTTGCCTGGAGAATCCCAGGGACGGGGGAGCCTGGTGGGCTGCCGTCTATGGGGTCGCACAGAGTCGAACATGACTGAAGCGACTTAGCAGGTATGTATTCTCAGTGTCTTTCTAATCCAAGCACAACCATAGACAATCAGTTCAGTTCAGTTCAGTCACTCAGTCATGTCAGACTCTTTGCAGCCCCATGAATTGCAGCACACCAGGCCTCCCTGTCCATCACCAACTCCCGGAGATAACTCAAACTCATATCCATTGAGTCGGTGATGCCATCTAGCCATCTCATCCTCTGTCGTCCCCTTTTCCTCCAGCCCCAATCCCTTCAAGCATCAGAGTCTTTTCCAATGAGTTCTGGAATGTGAAGTCAAGTGGGCCTTAGAAAGCATCACCACGAACAAAACTAGTGGAGGTGATGGAATTCCAGTTGAGCTATTTAAAATCCTGGAAGATGATGCTGTGAAAGCGCTGCACTCAATATGCCAGCAAATTTGGAAAACTCAGCAGTGGCCACAGGACTGGAAAAGGTTAGTTTTCATTCCAATCCCAAAGAAAGGCAATGCCAAAGAACGCTCAAACCATAGCCAATAGATTAGAGCTATTTTAAGACACCAGAAATATTTTCAGTCACTGCACACAGACTCCTCAGAGAGAGGAAGTGATTTTGAATATGGCCTAATGTTCAGGAATCAAATACTTTCCAAGTATATCCTCCTGTAAAAACAAAAGGCCAAATATGTGTACAATAAGAGGTATCCAAGTTGGTGATATTTTAATAAAGTCACACCAGGGCTTCCCTTGTGCCTCAGATGGTAAAGAATCTGCCTGCAATGCAGGAGACCCAAGTTTTATCCTTCTGTTGAGAAGATCCCCTAGAGAAGGGAATGGCAACCCACTCTAGTATTTCTGCCTATAGAATTCCATAGACAGAGGAGCCCGGTGGGCTACAGTCCATGGGGTTGCAAAGAGTCCAACATGACTGGGCAACTAACACTTTCTGTTTCACATAACCTGACACAAACCCCAGGCTACTATTTCTGTGGTTCAATGTCCCTTGCACTACAGTGCAATGCTTTTAGGAATTCTATCTAATAATGATTCAATGGCCTATAGTGAAAACAGGGTAGAATAGCTATAAGAAATAAAACAAGTGGCAGTAACGTTATATGATATGATTCTGTTTTATGTCACCTGCTTGAGTTTAAGTGCATTTTATAGAGGAACCTATTATAGTACAGAACACACAAAAATATTTTCCTCTTAGGCCTGCTGATTTATATCATTTCTTTAAACATAAAAATGGAAAAATTAAAAAGAATTATTTATAATTTAAAGTACTATAAACGTAAGTGATTATTACCATTAGTGGTTTCAGTGTATCTTTAAAATTCTGATTTCCTTTCAAGGCAAATAAATTAGTAGAAGATGGATGTTTATTGGAAACAACTGAACAAATATTCCACATTATCACTTTAGCTAAAATAAATTTAACTGTAATCAATCCCCTCCTGTTCAGACAGAATGGATTAGAAATCAGAATGCTAGTAAAAGATACCATCATGTATAGAAAAACAAACAAACAAACAAAAAAAACCCACTGCATGTGAAATGTAGTTTATTGCTTTTGTGAGGAGTAGCCCAGCCACAATAAAACAGAGAGGAAAAGAGGACCAAACAAATGTATGATGGTAAACACATACCCCACCATCCTCTTTTCCCATATCGATACAGACATTACAAATTAATCACAGAGATCTTTTCTGTTAAGAATTGGTGTTGGAATCCTTCTGCAAAAACAATCCAGACTACTACAGTGGCCAACTGGACATATGAGATAACACCAATCTGCAGAAAGCCGGATTCTAGTCTCAGACTGGAAATTAAGATACCAGTGTTCTAGATAGAGCGTAGCCACTGATCTACTCTGTACTATGGACTAACTTCTTCCCTTTTCTGGGTATCAGCTGCCCCTCTGAGGTCACAACTGTCAATATTTATTGCCTATGCTAGAATCACCAAACTTTTTTTTTCCCCTCCCCCGGAAGGGATCCTATATATTAGTTGGCTTGCTAAGCCACTGATGTGGCAGGGAGTGTTTCCCTGTTACTTCTGTAAAGTTATTTTAAATTCACAGTCAAATAAAAGTGCAAGAATGCCATCTCAAATTATTGCCACTTGCTTTCTGTCCTACTGTAGCTTGTTTATCTCTACCCATTTGCAGCACTGTTAAGAGAATCCCTTGGGGGCATCTCAGAATGACGCAATGGATCCTGAGCAAATCCTGAAGCCTGGGTTGTGTAACTTTGTTAAAATAGCTTCTCCCCTATGATACTACCTGTTACAGACATGTCTATCCCTGTGTTCTGTGATCTCAGATCCTAAAAACACTAGAGTATACTGTGGAATCAATGACAACTAGATTATTTTTCTCTTGTAATCTAAAGTATGATTC
Source organism: Neotragus pygmaeus (assembly GCA_006410875.1). Taxonomy (NCBI): domain Eukaryota; kingdom Metazoa; phylum Chordata; class Mammalia; order Artiodactyla; family Bovidae; genus Neotragus; species Neotragus pygmaeus. The sequence continues at coordinate 59,624 of SJYV01032460.1, read as the reverse complement.
ATGGAAACTGGAAGCCAATCTATGGAAGTCTTTTTGGTGAGAGGTTATACAGAGATGGGATTTGGGCAGTGATGTTGCTTCATGTTCAAGATGAGGTTGTTGTTCAGTTGCTCAGTGATGTCTGAGTCTTTGTGGCCCCCTGGACTGCAGCATGCCGGGCTTCCCTGTCAATCACCAACTCCCGGAGCTTGCTCAAACTCGTGTCCATTAAGCCAGTGATGTTATCCAACCTTTTTGTTCCCTGTCGTCCCCTTCTCCTGTCCTCAATCTTTCCCAGCATCCATTTCCAATGAGTCAGTTCTCTGCATCAGGTGGCCAGAGTATTGAGGCTTCAGCATCAGTCCTTCTAATGAATACTCAGGGTTGATTTCCCTTAGGATTGACTGGTTTGACCTCCTTGCAGTCCAAGGGACTCTCAAGAGTCTTATCCAACAACACAGTTCAAAAGTATCAATTCTTTAGTGCTCAGCCTTCTTTACAGTAGCTTTGACTAGATGGACCTTTGTTGATAAAGTAATGTCTCTGTTTTTTAATACACTGTCTAGGACTGTCATAGCTTTTCTTCCAAGGAGCAGGTGTCTTTTAATTTCATGGCTGCAGTCACCAACTGCAGTGATTTTGGAGCCCAAGAAAATAAAGTCTGTCACTGTTTCCATTGTTTCCTCATCTACTTGCGATGAAGTGATGGGACAGGATGCCATGATCTTCATTTTTTGAATGTTGAGCTTTAAGCCAGTTTTTTCACTTGCCTTTTTTACCTTCAACAACAGCCTCTTTAGTTCCTCTTCCCTTTCTGCCATAAAGCTGGTGTCATCTACATATCTGAGGTTATGATATTCTCCCAGCAATCAAGGCAAAGATAAATGTAAGCACAAAACAGAGGCCACTTAAAACACTGAGCTATTTGCCTAGGTTCTAACTATATAGTTTTCATTTCGAGCTTATCTGAGGCTCTGAGGGGTTTCATTACCCATTCCTGGATACTCAATTCTCTGCAGCCATATCACACAGTGTTCTTTATTTTTGCCTGCTCCTGGCAGCCTAATCACATTCTGTTTAATGAGGGAAGCAGGATGGAGTAGCCTGAACTAAGAGATCTCTGAAATCATGTTCATGAATTTATACTTGTTTATTTTCATTAGGGCTTCGCTGGTGGCTCAGATGATAAAGCGTCTGCCTACAATGCAGGAGACCTGGGTTCGATTCCTGGGTGGGGAAGATCCCCTGGAGAAGTAAACGACAACCCACTCCAGTACTCTTGCCCAGAAAATCCCATGGACGGAGGAGCCTGGTGGGCCACAGTCCATGGGGTCGCAAAGAGTCGGACACGACTAAGCGGCTTCCCTTCCCTATTTTCATTAGAATGCATCCTATTCCTGAAGCTAACTTGCTGTCACACAACAAGTTTCTTTCGGGAATTTTCTCTGCCCACAGCCTCATCCTGCTTGGCCATTCTTTTTTTTTTTTTTTTTTTTAAGCATATAATTGAATGTTGTGTGACCCCTCACCTCAATGTCCATTTGGGGGCTCCCTTTGGTTGCAGTTTTCCCAGCATCATCAGCTTCCTCTATGCCTTCCTCTTCTCCATCTCTGCTGCTATATCCTAGAACCCTTTCTCTACAAAATTTATCAATGCAAACTTAGCCCTCCGTGTACTCACAATGTCTCCTGAAGGCAGACACATTTCTAAGAATCTCTCTTAATGTATTTATCTCAAGTATTTTTCCAAAATTATTAAAGACCATGGTTGTGGGTTGGAATCCCCTCCTCCATCAATTACTGGATATGCAGCTGTGGATACATTACTTAATCTTTCTGAAACTCAGTTTCTTCATATGAAAAAGAAAGTTCTGTCAGATCCTACATAAACTTCCTTTGCACAGATCCTCAGATACTATAGTCAATAAACGTCATCACTGGTGCCATCATTATCATCACCATCCTGGGTTCAGCATGCCTTTGCCCTGCTTCTAATGCTTCTTCCAGCTTACAACACAGCTCCATCACTACCTCTGTGGAGCATTCCTTGACCTTTCCTACTTTGCTGTTTAGTCACTGAGTCACATCTGACTATTTTGCAGCCTCATGGATTGTAACCAGCCAGGTTCCTCTGTCAATGGGATTTCCCAGGCAAGAAGATTGAATTGGGTGGCCATTTCCTTTTCCAGGGGGACCTTCCTGATCTAGGGATCAAACCCACATCTCCTGCATCGGCAGGTGGCTTGTTTACCACTGAGCCACCTGGAAAGCCCCTTTCCTAACTTCACCTTTATTAAAGTTATTGTAACATTCAACACATGCAAAGTGATACTTTATACATATATTTCTTGCATGTATATTTCTGTCCACAAAAGTATTTGTGGGGAAAAACATATAAATAAAAATATGTATGCAAAATATCTTGTATTTCACATGTGTTTTTTTTTTTTCCTCCACAAATGTGAGATCCTTAGAAGCAAGAAAATTGTGCCTGAAATCTCTTTCATCCTCAAAAAAATTCAAAGTATTTCTGATTTTGTCTCCTACACATATCTCAATTCCTGCTCTCTTGGCTCTTGACCTTCACTGAGATGAATAATTATGATAGTAATTAATGGTTATACAAGTGTTTCCAAATAGGTGCTCATATCTATTTACATAGAGGAAGTTAGAAGGACAGAAAGAAGTTAAATGCCCTAGAATCAACAGATCCTCATATCACCATTTACCAGCTTCAACGTCTCCCATAGGAAAGCTTGTTCTGAGGTAACCATTTCCTAGCTGGATAACTCTATTAAATATATAACCCCCACTCCTCATTCAGCTAAAGTCCATTTTTCAACAACTTATATAATTGTTATTTCAGAATCTTAAACTCTTCAGGCTAAGGCTCATCCTTTATCCCTGTGATATCCCTCCAGACACTTGAAATCAATTATTTTATCTCCATTTATTCTTCCTTTGAACCTGAGCAATGCAGCCAGGTCTATCAGATTGCAGAAGAAATAATTAGAATGGCTGGGGAAGTGTAACAGGGAAATATTTCAGGCACGGACAAAAAGAGTCAGTCTCCTCAGCAGGGAGATGGAGAGAACGAAGTGCTATTTGATACGACAGAGGAATCTAAATGATATGCCATAGGGCATCTAATTGGGTGTTCCTTGCTACCTGGTCCTGTTGCCTACCCAGAAGGGGACAGCAAATGAAATTAGCAGGGCCTAAATTTAGAGAAGATCAAAGGAAATCCTTCTCTACACAATGTGCAATTATCCACTACTGCAGGATATTATTGAGGCAAATTGAAGCAAAAAGAATTTGGAAAAGGATTAGGTGCTTATATGAATAAGAACAGCTTGTGCAGTTACTAGCAAGAATAACAATTACATGGCCAATTAATCCCCTGGTGTCAGGGTATGCAGTGAGCTCAAGCTGGGGTCAGAGAATGAACTGCCTATAGAATAGTACAGTAGTATTCAATTTTCTAGGTGCATTATTGAATTTTCCTTTGGCTAACGCCTCTGAAAAATCTAAGGGAAAACACTTCATTTGGTAAAGAGGGAATTGGTTTGGGTTTTACAATCTGGGTCAGAAATAGAAATGGCTTCTATGAAATGTCCCTGTAAAGATGTGGCACCAAAATCCTCAAATGACTTAAAAAAAAAAAAAACAACAGCAGCATGGAAAAGACCACACACTAGTTGTCTAAGGACCTGGGTTTCTAGTCCTGTTTCATATCACTGACTAGCTTGGTGACATCGCCTACCTTAGTGAACCTCAGTTTCCTTGTTTACAAAATGGCAGGCATTTTCCTAGCTATCTATTTAAAATGTAACCCTAGTTTTTCAGGCCTCACTCCATAGGTGGGCACTGTCAAGAATAAATTGATTCTTAAATTTACGTGGAATCAAGAGATGAGTCTTTATAAACCATATGAAGGTAGTGAAATATTTGTGCTTCAGGTGCCCATGAGAAGAATGTCTGACTCTCACATACATAACTGGTGGACCACGTGTCCTGTAGTTGATAGTTACCCCCCCCCCATCTACCTCTGCCATGGGGTCACTGATGCTGAAAACCCTCTCACACAAAGGTCTGAGCTAGCTCTTTGCTCCCTAAATGCCTACAACCACTTTTTCCTCAAGTCTCTACAACATGAGAAGCCTACCCTTACATTAACATGAAATCTACATGGGAAAACTTTTCTCGTTGATTTCCTTGGACAAGTGTCCTCAGGGTAAAGTCAAAGCAACACATAGCCATGAGGAAATTTTGGGAAGTGAGGACACAGTTTTATCTTTCTGCACATCTTTCTTTTCATTCTGCTTTCCCACTCACATGACCAAAAGAATACAATGAGGGGAGAAATTCAAACTAGGAATGGTATTGAGGAAAAGTCCAGCCTATACTACAGAAAAAGGTATATATTTTGGAAAAAAAGATACAGAAAACACTAAACTGAAAAATGGACAAGCTGGCCCATTATTGACCATATGTATAAGCCGTGTTGGCTGATAAAGTGATTCTCTAATGAACATCCACTTATCTATATTTTCTAAATTATAAAGGGATCAAATAAAAAAATAATAAATAACATATTTTCATTTTACTAATGTATTTAGAAAGCACCCATATGGCATATTTGTGCTTATTTTACCCAAAGAATATGAGCACAGTAGTTGAATCTCCTGCAAAAGACCACTCCTAGGTTAGAGACAGGTTACCCCAGCTAATTTACAGCTATTGTAGTGAACGTAAAGAAGGAATTTTTGACTCTTTCCAAGTTCTTTTGCTCAACCACTGCCCACCCACCTCTGCACACATGGATGGATCCCTCCACTGTCAAGTAAAACTACAGTTTTTACTTGCAGCGTTTGTTGGTTTAGTTTTTAAACCTGAATTTAAAAGGTTGGACTTCAGGACCACACGGTGTAAGAGAGTTAAAATCAAGTGGCTATGTCTAAAACTCATTTGGAAAGATAAGAGGAGAGAGAGAATTTCTGAACAACTGGAAAGCAGCCATGATTCAAATGAAAAACAAATTAGGGATAAAACATAAGTGTTCCCACCATTTCATAAGGGCTGCTTCAGAGGTACAAACTTTTTAGATGGCTCTAAAAATAAGGAGTATTTAGACAGCTAATAACATATCTATATTCTTTATGCGGAGGGGATGAACCTGGGCCCAAAATATGTTACCTCCTACAACCTGCTCAAAGGCTTTAACAGGCAGGGAATCTTCCTGACTATTCTCACTAAGCTAACATAATTCTGAAAATAAAACCTAATAAAGATGTGTATATGTCTACACCTCTAATAAAATGGATCTGAGTTAAAGTCATTTAAAAAGCATAACATGTCATGAACAAACAGGTACTATTTAGGCAGACAATAATGGTACAATATAAACAAACCTATCAGTGTAATTTATTGATAAACAGATCCAAGGAGAAATAGCATTATCTCAAATGAGGCCAGGATTCAACTGACAGAAATCAACAGACATTAGAGCTAAAACAAACAAACAAACAAACAAAAACCTCCTGGCAATTTATAAAAAAGAATGCCACTAAATTAACATGGAAAAAGTGTATCTAAAATTAACTGTCAACACTGTACTCAAGGTAAAATTACATTGGCTTCCAACTAAAACCTGAAAAAAGAAAACAACGCTATCATCACTAGATTCTGGAAATTCTAGACGTTAAGATAGGATAAAAAAAATCACATAAGACAAATGAATACAAATATGAAATTTATTTTAAAAGTCAATGCCAAAATTTCATTAACTGCTGAAGTACTGGGGATAAGATGATTCATATAATGAGCCTAAGGGGAAATGAAATAATTATTAAATCTCTAGAGTTTGGTAGGATAATCTATTACTAAAAACAAAAAAAGGAACAATGCCTAAATCCTACAAAAAACAGTCAGAAATGTGATTTTTAACAATCTTACTCATACAGCAATCAAAGACAGAATATTCATGCCACTAAACTTAACTAAAAATATATAGGACCCATTCAAAATAAATCTTTAGTTAGTGACATAAACGATGATTTGTAAAACTGAAAATAATTGCCATTTTTGGAGAAAATTTCACAATTTTATGTATCTTCATATTCCCCAAATTTATTTTAAAATCTGTGTAATTCTCATTGATTCTCAATGGAAATCAAAGGAGTAAATGAGAAAGAAGAGTGAAGAAAACTTGCAAAGACAAACAACATTGAGTAGCATATTTCCAACCACTCAAAATATGTATAATAATTTAGTTATTACTGGCAATGGCTACAGAATAGGCATTCTGATGAATAAAAAAGAAGTGAAATACATGAAACACACACACATATAACAAAATTCAGTTTAGGATAAATGTGAATTTAAAATTTCCAATTAAAGGATGGATTGTTCAATAAATTGTGCTCAGAGGAAAGGAGAGCTGGACCTTTGTTTCATGTAACATCCTAAAATAATCTTGGATTAACTGAATAAATAATTGTTTAAAAGAACTAGACAAAGAAAAGCTAGGGGTATTTTTTCCCAAATAATTAGAGAGCATGAGACATTTTTAAACATTGAATGCACAAACCACAAAAGAAAAGGGTAAAAAAAAAAAAAAAAAAGGCTACACAGGCATTTAAAATCACAGAATAAAAGAAATCTATCTTGAAGAGTGTTAAAAAGTAACTGAAAATGTGGGGTGTTTGCAATATCAGTGACAGGNCCACAAAAAAAAAGGGGTAAAAAAAAAAAAAAAGGCTACACAGGCATTTAAAATCACAGAATAAAAGAAATCTATCTTGAAGAGTGTTAAAACGTAACTGAAAATGTGGGGTATTTGCAATATCAGTGACAGGAAAAGGCAACATTATAAATTAGAAGCTCTTCTAACCTGGAAATAAGACAGCCAAACTAGTAAAATATACCAAAGAAGATTATATTGTATGCAGTTTACAAAAGATAAAACCTGCTAACAGTACAAGCATCATTCACCTTAATAACATAAAGCAAATAACAAAATATCATGTTCATCTAACAACCTAGAAAGAATTAAAATACATCAAGATTGTGAGCTGGCAGAGATACAGTGAAAGGCATGCTCATATACAGATGTTGGCATTTAAAAATGCATCAAAAGCATCTAAAATATGTGTAAATCTTTAACCCATTAATCACATTGAGGGGAATTTTAAGAAAATCATGAAGAGTATATACAATACACAAGCAGTTCTTTGTAAGGACATTTACTGAACAACACTTAGTTCAGTTCGGTCACCCAGTTGTGTCTGACTCTTTGTGACCCCATGGACCGCATAACATCAGGCCTCCCTGTCCATCACCAACACCCGAGTTTACTCAAACTCATGTCCATTGAGTTGGTGATGCCATCCAACCATCTCATCCTGTCATCCCCTTCNAACTCTGGGAGTTGGTGATAGACAGGGAGGCCTGGCGTGCTGCAATTCATGGGGTCGTAAAGAGTCGGACATGATTGAGAGACTGAAGACTTAGAATTACGGTAATGATTGTCTGAAAAAAAAAAATCCATATATCTCTGGGTATGTGATTATTCCTGGCCTCTTTCTCCAGCACAAATAGTTGTGACCACTCAGTCTACACTTGAATTTAAATAAATAAATAAACAAACATACTTTCTTTGGATATTTAGGACCCAGGATCTACTTACATATCTCCTTCCAGGAAATGGCCTCTCTATTCAGAAAGAAAGCCTTGCATATCCCCTTCTCAGAAGTTTCTTCAAGAACCCAGAAATGACCACACGGTTCTTCCCAATTCTATAACCTTTGCTCCATTCCCTCTCCCCACCAAACTGTATGTTCTAAGCCAGAATCCTTACGGCCAAGCTTGACATCTAATTAGTGCATAATAAATATATGAGGGAGGAAAAAAAAAGGACAATGTTGCCTGTGCTTTGTAAAGAGAGAAAACACCTTCTCTTATGTGTCTTTGCTTTTAATGAGGGTGATCATGTAATTTTGGGGTGTCAACTGGAAAAGATGCTAGAGCTTTCTGGATTCTAACAAATCTATAATTTTAGATAATGTTTAATTATTGCAAGTGTTTGGGAACTGACATTTTTCACTGCAAATTAAATCATATCACCTTATTGGAGGTTGTAAAAGAAAATATAAACCAGAACGGTCATATCTAAAACATGGGAACACCTCATCCTGAATTGGGACCCCTCCACCAAAAAAAAAATCTCTCTATGTTAAAGGCAATTCTAAAGAAAAGCAGAAAGAAATGAATCAGAAGAAATCTAGAATTATTTAGGTTGGTAAAAATCTGGACATATTTATAAAGAACAACAACAAAATAAAAAAACGAGGGAAGAAAACTACACCTTCCACCTTTGGAGAGCAGCAACATTTGACTTAAAACTTCCTCTGTGAAGACTTCTCAGACCACACATGTAGATTTTNTATTTAGGTTGGTAAAAATCTGGACATATTTATAAAGAACAACAACAAAATAAAAAAACGAGGGAAGAAAACTACACCTTCCACCTTTGGAGAGCAGCAACATTTGACTTAAAACTTCCTCTGTGAAGACTTCTCAGACCACACATGTAGATTTTGCCTATCTTCTGCATTCTCACAGAGCTTGTGTAATTCTGCTATAGTATTACCTCTACTGTGTGCACTTATCTCTACCATAACCTTGTAAGCTCTATGATTTTATCATAAAACATGTATCTTCAAAAGTGACATATGCCACAAACTGAGAGATTAAAGAAAGATTGAAGGTCTGAGTTTGTGCTTTTGAAAACTGCGGCTTAAAGGAAATAGGAAAATTATCTGTTTAGTCCAGATGTCCAAGCCCCTCTTAAATGTACTTGGCAAGGTCGTGTAGGAGGGATTCATGTACAGGAAGAAGGCTGCTTTAGAGGATGCTGGTCTTCTAACTGTATCATCTCTGACAGCAGAACCTTACTCTGCTAGTGAGGACTGCTGGTTTACAGTGGCTGCCGACTACTATCCTCAAACTTGCTAAGGTTACTTTCCCCTTCATGGGTCAGGTTCTGGCCTCTGCTCTGCTTCACTGATGCCCCAAGTTTGTACTTCAGCACCAACCAAATAAGAGATCCCTCTGCCTGGAAAGCATGTTCCTAGAACTGGCCACATTAGGCTCCAATTTTTATTCAGGTTTCTGCTTCAAAATACCATTCCTCCAGGATAATACAACTTACCACTTTACAAAATTAACACTCTCTCCAGTGCATGCTGCCTTTTACATTACTGTTTTAACTGTCAAATTTAACACTATCAGAAATTGCCTTTTTTTAAACTTGTTTATTTCCTGTTTCTCCACTGAAAGCTTCAGGAGAGTCTGCCTGTTCTGTTCCTGGCCAGTGTTCATACTTATGCCTGGAACACAAACGGTACTGAGTGAATATCTACGGAACATTAAGTACAAAGGAGAAGTGCTTGTTGAGCACCTACCATGTGATTAGACCTGGAGTGAATGTTTTCAGATAGCATAGGGAGCTCTACTCAACACTCTGTGGTGACCTAAAAGGGAAGGGAGTCCAAAAGAGACTGTATATATATATTCATTGTAAACTGTGGTTGCTGGAAAAGACTCTTGAGAGTCCTTTGGACATCAAGGAGATCAAACCAGTCAATCCTAAAGGAAATCAACCCTGAATACTCATTGGAAGAAGTGATGCTGAAGCTCCAGTACTCTGGCCATCTGATGCCAACAGCCAACTCATTAGAAAAGACCCTGATGCTGGGAATGATTGAAGGCAGGCAGAGAAGGGGGTGACAGAGGATGAGATGGTTGGATGGCATCACCAACTCAGTGGACAGAAGTTTGAGCAAANGCTCCAGTACTCTGGCCATCTGATGCCAACAGCCAACTCATTAGAAAAGACCCTGATGCTGGGAATGATTGAAGGCAGGCAGAGAAGGGGGTGACAGAGGATGAGATGGTTGGATGGCATCACCAACTCAGTGGACAGCAGTTTGAGCAAACTCTGGGAGATAGTGAAGGACAGGGAAATCTGACATGCTGTAGCCCAGGGATTGCAGGAAATCTGACACTACTTTAGTGACTGAACAACAATAACAATATGTATATATACAGCTGATTCACTTCACTGTACAGTAGAAGCTAATGTAACCCTGAAAGGCAACTACAGTCCAACAAAAACTGTTAGAAGAACAAATACATTGCCTTATTAATTTGCAGTTTTGAAGGAGGCATTGTTTTGGGGTTTTTTTGTGATCTGTCACTCAGTCATGTCTGACTCTTTGTGATCCCATGGACTGTAGCCTGCCAGGCACCTCCGTCCTTGGTTTTGTCCAGGAAAGAAGCTGGAATGGGTAGCCATTTCCTTCTCCAGGGGATCTTCGTGACCCAGGGATTGAACCTGCATCTCCTGCATTGCAGGTAGGTTCTTTACTGCTCAGCCATTGGGGAGCTAATTTCCAATTTGCAAGTGAGGAATAAGTCTCAGAGGGGTAAAGTAATTTGTCTAAGGTTACACAGCAAGTGCTCAGTAAATATGTTGAAAGGAAGAAAGGTAGACAGGCAAGTGGGCAGTTAGAGGGGGGCAGATTCACCCAGGAGAAAGAGCTCCAAAGTCCATGCTTGTTTCATTTCATCATAAAATTTTAATGTACATCAACCTCTTTTTTGACAAGGTGAATAGTATGTTTTGCGACCCCTAGGTCTGACCTTTTAAAAGTATCTTGCTTACAGTTGGAATCAATACTTTTTGTGTCAAGCTGTCATTTTCACTGCCAATCTGACACACTATTCCCATGTAACTTTGCTTCCTTTGATGCAAGCTAAAGACTCATCCTCCAATTGTGAGAGGACAGAATTCAAAGCGAAGATTGATGCCATTAATTCCCCACCGCAGTCTAAAGTCTAACACCTCAATTTGGAGAGGACTCGCCTTCAGTTAGCATTTTTTAAAATGCAAAAAGCATCTCCCTCCCTTTGGACAGTCTGACGTTTGCAGACTCCTTTACACGATAATGACCATGTCAGCTAGACGTTGTTCTCCTGTTGTGCTCCATGTAGAATCTTAAATGACTTTACATGGTGGATAAAGTGCAGCCTTACCTGGTTGTTGCCTACTTCTTCATCCCTATTTCCTGCCATTTCCCCTTCTCACATCTCGTCTCAGCAATTCACTTCCTACTTGTTTTCAAGTCATGCTCCATGATTTCTAATATCTTCCTGCTTGGGTTTCCTGTCAAAATACCCTTCATCGACTTCTTCATCTACTCTAATTCCTCTTTATTTTTAAGATGCTTTCCCTAAATGTGGTTTACTCTATAAAGCTTTCACGGATCATCTACATTTTCTTGGCCAACCTTGGTGTCTCTTCATTGATATTTACAGTGTACCTTGTAATATCTCCGTAACAATTACATTGCATTTTCATGAATTGCATTTGGCTTTTGTCTCTACTAGATTACAATTTGAGGCTGCTTATCTGTCTTACACTAGAAGTAGCAGTAGAAAGAGTTCACATTTATTCTGGGCTTACAAAGGGCTAGACCTTGTATCAGATACTTTGCCTGTATTATTATTATTATTATTATTATTATTTTGCCTGTATTATTTTTTAATTCAGGAAATAACAGCAGTGCTATAGATTGAGTATATCATTTGCTCCACTGAGTACACGATTTTGGAGGTATCTCAGATACAACTTTGAATTCTCATAAAATTATGTAAGGAGCATCATTATTTCCATTCCACAGATGAAAAACTAAAGTCCAGAGATGTTAAATCACTAACTCAAGCTGAAGAACTAGCAAACAGCAGAGCCATGATTCAAACCCAAAAGGAACACTCATTCTACATTAGGTTATGCACTCACAAAAGTATCTATGTTTCATTTCTGTCAATATCTTTTGAATGAGTGAATTTATTCCTTTTTACGGAGCATGATATTTGACGCTGTCCATAGTGAAAGTGAAAGTGAAGTTGCCCAGTCGTGTACGACTCTGCGATCCCGTGGACTGTAGCCCACCAAGGATTCTCCAGGCAAGAACACTGGAATGGGTTGCCATTTCCTTCTCCAGGGGATCTTCCCAACCCAGGGATCAAACCCAGGTCTCCTGCATTACAGGCAGACACTTTACCCTCTGAACCACCAGGGAAGCCTGACGCTGTCCATAAGCCAATGTTATTATCTATTCAATCTCATCTATCCAGAGACTTGCTTAAAAGCCAACCTAACCATTTTATACTCCCCAGCCTCACTCACAGTTCACTTCTGACATATGTCTCTCTTGGCTCAACCTGAAAGGTTGGCATTCTTCTTCCTTTTCTATACAAATATCCCCCCAAACACCAAGTACATTTTTTTTTCTTTTAGTTTTCTTTAAGTTCATGTTGTAGAACCTCAAATTGAAAAATATAGCAAACTTTTTTTTAACTTTGAGATTACTATCTAGTCATGAATCTTGTTCCATCTTTAATATTCAATCAAGCAATAGATGATATAGGAAGATATCAGCTGCCTAGAGTTCAGCTCCAGAGTTCAACCTTATTTCAAGTACTAGCCCCTTCAGTTTTGGGCTCATACTTAAATCATGGCTTCCTTTTCTGTAAAATGAGGACAGCATTATTACCTAACCTAACAAGCTGTAGAACAGCCTGTAAGAATTAAAACAGAGAATTCACTTCTGTCATTAGCACAGCTGTTGTTTCATATTAAGGGCTCAAGAGATATTTATTACCTCATATTATTATCTCAATAGATACGAGGTCACCGATACTAAACTGGACTAATCATTGAGTTTACAAATAGAGAAATGGGCCAAGATGGGTAAGCTACTGATCAGTCACACTACTCAAGAATCACACCTAAGATGGCATGACTTCCAAACCTCAAGCAATTGTTTAATGTGTGTGCACTCACTTGCTCAGTCGTGTCTGTCTGTTTGTGACCCCATGGACTGTAGCCTACCAGGCTTCTCTGTCCATGGAGCTTTTCAGGCAAGAATACTGGGGTTGGTTGCCATTTCCTTCTCCAGGGGATCTTCCCAACCCAGGGATCAAACCTCCATTTCTTGTATCTCTGGCATTGGCAAGTGGATTCTTCACCACTAGCACCTCCTGGGAAGTGCAGTTGTTTATGAAGCTATTTCTAGCAGACAAGCATGTGTAACTACATGGTAGAAACACTTACTTAATCTTCTATAATATTCTTCGTTACTCCTAAACAAGTGCACATTATATGTTTTCCAAATAATGAATTTCAGAGTTTCCAAAAGATTTTATTTAGCCGAATCTTAACATTCAGCCCTATTTTTCTCTGCCATGACCTTGGCTATCTTTGAGATTGAGAATAGAGTTAGAGAGTAGTAACAGTATATTCAGAATGCAGGAAAAAGAAAGGGTGAGGAAATGAGGAAAGAGAGGCCCATTATAAACAATTCTAGAAATAGAATCACAAGGCTTGCAAATTCCAAGCATCTGGGGAAGGAATCAGACTTGTTACAGGAAATGGCTATTTACTGCGAGATGAAGGGACTTTGTTTCCCTAATCCCAGGCTTGCTAAGCCTTATGTTTCTAGTTTCAAACAAAATGAAAATTGGAGAGAATAAAATCATTTCTCTTCCTCAAAAGTTCTCTTATCAAGAAAGACAGGTTTTCCCCAGACTGCTAGACCATGGTAAACGTTTCCTCTTTAAAGTCCGAAGACACAGAGTCTGATGAATCCCTCGGAGTTGTACAGTTTAAATGTATAACTCTTCTTTTATGGACCACCATTAACAAAATTAGGAAGGAAATGAAGCTTATCATCCCCTATCTGTGAACTATCTCTGCTGTCCTCTCATCTTTTATTTATCATTTATCAACAGGCCACATGCCACTCCATGGATGCCCAAGGCCTTTTCCAGAGGACAATCCTTTACCCAAACCAGGTTCCTAGAGTTCAACATTCACCATCTTTTCTCAACATCCTGATACTCTTAATATGAGAATCATAACTCTATCATAAGATCCTGGACAGTGGGGTCTTGTTTTATGACTATCTCTCCTAGAATAGCAAATGTAACATATTGGGTTGGCCAGAATTTCATTTGGGTTTTTCTGTACGAAGTACCTGAAAAACCTGAACGAACTTTTTGGCCAACCCAATACACAGTCAAAAGTCGTCTGTATTAGGTAGGTTGTGGATGGGTAGAAAAATGAAGAAATTCATTAAGCATAAGAATGAAAGAAGCTACACAAAATAACTTATAGATAATATAGTAGCTTGCTCCCTGGTCCTTTCATTTTAGTAGGATATTAATTTTTTTTCCAAATGTAGTATTTCTATAGAAGATATGTGAGACCAATGCCTTTGTCATATCCTTTAACACCTAGGGACAGCCACATACTACACACATTTAGTAAGATCTGGATGTGTGATATCTAAGTATCTTCTTCTAATATGCAAAGATGAAAGTTAAGGGTAGGATTTTGTTTTATTTTTTATTTTTAACTGGAGGATAATTGCTTTATAATATTGTGTTAGTTTCTGCCATATATCAACACAAATCAGCCATAGGCATACATATATACCCTTACATACATACGTCCTCCATACATACATATGTCCCTCCTCCCACTTACCACCGCATCTCACTTCTCTAGGTTGTCACAGAGCACCAGGTTTGAACTTTCTGCATCATAGAGCAAATTTCCACTGGTTATTTTACTTATGGTGATGTATATGTTTCAATATTACTCTTTCAATTCGTCCTTCCCTTCTCCTTCCCAGACTGTGTCCACAAGCATATGCCTGTATCTCAGAAGACCTAAACAGACATTTCTCCAAAGACGACATACAAATGGCTAACAATACATGAAAAGATGCTCAACATCACTCATTATTAGAAAAATGCACATCAAAAATACAATGAGGTATCACCAGTCAGAATGGCCATTATCAAAAAAAAAAAAAATCTGCAAACAATAAATGTTGAAAGGATATGGAGAAAAGGAAACCCACTGTTGATGGGAATATAACCTGGTATAGTCACTATGGGAGAACTGTATGGAGATTCCTTAAAAAACTAGGGATAAAATCTATATGACCATATGACCCAACAATCCCACTATACCCTGAGAAAACTGTAACTGAAAAAGACACATGTATCCCAATGTTCACTGAAGCACTATTTACAATAGCTAGGACATGGAAGCAATCTAGATGTCTATCAAGAGAAGAATGAATGAAGAAGTTGTGTTCATTTGCAGGGTTAGGGGTTTGAGACCCATTCTGATTTTGATGAGTTCAAACTATATTCCTGCCAATCCAAAGGCATACATTAACACAGGAAAAAAATAAAATAAAATAACAATAATAACAAAAAACAATAAAAATAACAATATTTTACACACAAATCTGTGTGCACAATAACATAAAAAAACAACAAAAATACAATAATAACAAAAAATAAAAAACAAACAGTAAAGCCAAATGTTAGGAGGATAGAGGAAAGAAGTTAGATAATAAAGAGAACTTGCATTCAAAAAATCTTGTATAGAACAGGCTATTTCCAGAGCCAACTGATGAAGCTCATTCAAGGAGAAATGAGAATATAAACCTTTGTGGAGAAAAAGCTAAGCTATATCCCTCTTAAAAGAACTATGACAGGCAGTCGAAACTGCTACGAAAGGAGCTTTGCACCATAAATGTGAAAACTTGAATTTGACTTCTACTTCAACAGACACTTCCGTTCTAGGGTCTGGGTCATTTGCTTCACTAGTCATGTATCTCATGTACAAAATGAGAAAGCCAAATGCAAAGTGCTGCAAGTGTCCATTTTAATGGGAGGGAGGCCGCATTGTCCCTAAAGAAACATCATTACTGGGAAGATCATCGGGACCCTGTGTGAAGAGCCATTCTCTTTCCTCCGCTTCCACAGACAGAAGGACCAGCAAGCCAGATAAAGATCCCTCCTACCGGCTCAGGCTGAGCTTCCATCAGCTCTGTGCTGCCTTCAGGATTCTGCAATACCCAACCTTTTGAGGAGACAAGTGATTTGCCCTCTTTCTGCAGCCAGCTGACAGATCACACAGTGGCCTTGGCTTTGTGGTGACATGAGCAGTTGTTCAAAGTCAGAACTATTTCAATTTATCTCTTCCTTTTCAATATAAACTTCTTTCCAAAGGGGCTATAAACTATTCTGGTTGAAGCTGATTCCTTTCATCAAAGCTCCCTCAGATGAAAGACACGGCAAACATCAGCCAGTATGACAATGGTATTAGAGAGCTTGACTTTCTTTCTTATTGCAAAAGAATGATGAAATTCTGACCTGAAGACCATCTGGTAGTACATTCAGGGCTGGCTTTTTATGGTCTTAATATTTATTTATACTGCAAAAATGTCTAGAGCAGCACCATTAGATGGAAATATTATCATACTCAGTAAGTCAGAGAAAGACAAATATCATATGATATCACTTATATGCAGAATCTTTTAAAAATGATACAAATTAACTTATTTACAAAACAGAAGCAGACACCCAAACATAAAGAATGAACTTATGGTTACTGATGGTCAAGGGTGGTGTGGATAGATGAGGAGTTTGGGACTGACATGTACACACTGCTATATTTAAAACGTAACCAACAAGGACCTACAATATAACATAAGGAACACTGCTTAATATTCTGTGACAATCTAAATGGGAAAAGAATTTGAAAAAGACTAGATACGTGTGCATGTGTAACTGAATCACTTTGTTGTACAACTGAAACTGACATAACATTGTTAATCAACTGTACTCCAAAATAAAATAAAAATGAAAAAGTTAACCAAAAAAAAAAAAAAAAAAAAAACTAGAGAGGGCTTCCCTGGTGGCTCAGTGGTAAAGAGTCTGCCTGCCAATGCATGAGACACAGGTTTGATTCCTGGTCCAGGATGATCCCACATGCCCTGGAGCAACTAAGCCTGTGTGCCACAACAGTTGAGCTTGTGCTCCAGAGCCAGGATCTGCAACTAACGAGCTCACGTGCCACAGTTTCTGAAGTCTAAGTGCTCTTGAGTCTGTTCTTTGCAACAAGAGAAGCCATTGTGGCAACAACCAGACAGTTGCACCCCAACCAGACAGTAGCCACCACTCTCCACAACTAGCAATGAAGACCCAGCATGGCCAAAAAAAAGAGAGAGAGAGATAACAAAATGTGAATCACACATNTTATGGCAGAGAGTGAAGAGGAACTCAAAAGCCTCTTGATGATAGTGAAAGAGGAGAGTGAAAAAGTTTGCTTAAGCTCAACATTCAGAAAATGAAGATCATGGCATCTGGTCCCATCACTTCATGGGAAATAGATGGAGAAACAATGTCAGGCTTTATTTTGGGGGGCTCCAAAATTACTGCAGATGGTGACTGCAGCCAAGAAATTGAAAGATGCTTTCTCCTTAGAAGGAAAGTTATGACCAACCTAGATAGTATATTAAAAAGCAGAGACATTACTTTGCCAACTAAGGTCCGTCTAGTCAAGGCTATGGTATTTCCAGTGGTCATGTATGAATGTGAGAGTTGGACTCTGAAGAAAGCTGAGCGCCAAAGAACTGATGCTTTGAACTGTGGTGTTGGACAAGACTCTTGAGAGTCCCCTAGACTGTAAGGAAATCCAATCAGTCCATTCTAAAGGAAATCAGTCCTGGGTGTTCTTTGGAAGGAATGATGCTAAAGCTGAAACTCCAATACTTTGGCCACCTCACGAAAAGAGTTGACTCATTGGAAAAGACTCTGATGCTGGGAGGGATTGGGGGCAGGAGGAGAAGGGGATGACAGAGGATGAGATGGCTGGATGGCAACTCCGGGAGTTGGTGATGGACAGGGAGGCCTGATGTGCTGCGATTCATGGGGTCCAAAGAGTCAGACACGACTGAGCGACTGAACTGAACTGACCTGATGCAAGGTGAAATAAGGCTGGAAGGCCACTGAAAACAAATGAAGAAATGAACGTGATAGAGCCATGCTAGAGATGGCTGTCATAAATGGAAACAGCATCTTAAGTCTTCCATATTTTAACAGGAAAGACAAATATTTTCAAGGTCTTTAAATGTCAATAAATTCACTAAGCATCTAAATCCCAAAATGAGAGAAACATTTTATAGAAACTGAAGAGACAAAATCCTACCTTTTGAATAATTAAATGTCTAAATGTTGCTAATGTTTATGACTATAGGGAAGGGGCCACACTTCCATTTGTTACTGGAAGTAAATGTGACAACACTTATGAGGAAAAACAGACAAATATCCTTAAAATTTTTTACTTTTGACTCAACTATTTTAATTCTGTATCTTAAGGGAATTACTGGATAATCACATAAAAATAAGCATAAAGGATGTCTACTTCACTGATAAAGACTTCTGAAACTTTGGAAACAATCTAAATAGCCATTGAAAAGGCAATGATATATTGTTACATTTATGTAGATATACACACAGATATATCTAGTAGAACACAGCTATTAAAAATGCCAATGCAATTTCATATTCATTTGGGCTTCCCTGGTGGCTTAGACAGTAAAGAATCCACCTGCAATGTGGGAGACTGGGTTCCATCCCTGGGTTGGGAAAATCCCCTGAAGAAGGAAATGACTATCCACTCCTGTATTCTGGTCTGGAGAATTCCATGGACAGAGTAGCCTGGCAAGGTCATAGAGTTGAACATGACTGAGCAGCTTTCACTTTTCATATACACATTTATTACTAAATGAGACACTTCAGATTTTGGAACAATATATAGAAAACACCATTTAAAAACAAACATATAGCAGTGGGGATGTTTAAATTTCTGTTTTGTATTTTTTGGAAAACATTATTTTAGTAAGTATAAAATCCTTAAACCAGAGAAGAAAGTAAATCTTTACACTGTGAAAATGAACTATAACCTGGAAAGTTTTAAAAGGTCCAAAATATATAAATAAAGGGTTATGATGTGCTGCAGTGGTTAGGAGAAGTTTCTTCAAAGAGAAGAGCATTGCCACAAAAAGAGAAAATAGAATATTCTCTTCAAAAGTACTACATTTTCCTATGATCATTTATCTCTAAAATCATTTAGTTGCAAGCCCTTGATCTTCAACTTGAAATGCAAGAGAAAAAAACTACATCAAAATATGCCTGTAAGATGAGTCCCTATTTGGCAACTTTAAAGATTACAGACTTCAGTTGGACCTGTATTCAAGTTTACCTGGGGAGGTGGGGGATGGAAGTATTGAACTGGGAAAGTCAATAAATAACAGCATAGCAATGCAAACATTATCAGCTCAGCGAAAGGTCCACTGAGGGTGTGTCCCATGCAGGACAAAACACAGGCAGGGCCATCTGTAGAGAAAGGGAGCACAGCCTATCTCTTGGCTTTCCCAGAAAGATTCCATCTTACTGGACCTCCCTCTGCAGCCACACACCGTGTCCCATTTACCATCTTCTCTCTCACTTTCCAGAACCACGGTCAAGTCCATCTGACTGACCCCACCTGGACCACTCTGACAGTCTCACAGGAGCTCTCAAGCTGCTCCCTCTCAGTCCCTCCTAAATGCCATCCTTTCCAGATTCCTTATCAGCAACAGGTGCTCCCCAGGGCTTTCTGGCCAGCCCAGAAGCTACAAATGTCACCAGCAGATTACGCCCTTACATGTTTGGGGTTTTGTTATTGCTGTTATTTTGCTTCACACAGCGCTTTAAAAGCATTTAGTTGGTTAGTCTAATATGCAGAATATTTCACATAAAGTCCTAGATCCTCCACTCAATCTGACTTTTCAATCTGAAAAGTCATGTGATGGACAACATTGAGCTCACATCCCTGGGACACAAAATATCCTTGAACTGAAAGCCAGCTGCCCCTTAGCAGGGGCCTTGGTGACCTGCTTTCCTTCCTGCCTGTTTCCTCTTGCTCTCTCCTCTCCCTCCTTCTGCTCTTTGTTCATTCCACTTATTTATATTCCCTATTTTGTCACTGCAGGTACAGAATTACAAGCCTTCCATGGTGTAACTTGAAGTCCTTTCCAACGTAACCTAACCTGTTTACCAGACTCACTCATGGCTCCTTCATTTACCAGTCTATCTTGTGTACTTTCAATATGCTTTTCTCTTTTCCATACCCCATATGCTGGGCTTCCCTGGTGGCTCAGATGGTAAAGTGTCTGCCTGCAATGCAGGACACCTGGGTTTGATCCTTGGGTCAGGAAGATCCCCTGGAGAACGAAATGGCAGCCCACTCCAGTACTCTTGCCTGGAAAATCCCATACACGGAGGATCCTAGTAGGCTACAGTCTACTGGGTGGCAAAGAGTCAGACACGACTGAGCAACGTCACTTTCACTTCACTTTTCACCCCATATCCTGTCTTTATATCTTGAAGAGAACCCTTACTTTTCATGCATCAAGTTTTTACTTTGTCCTCTGAGTTTTCCTGACCACTTGCAAAAGTTAACTCTTCTTCCTCCAGGTTTGGTAGGAAGCTAGCATCCAGATCTTTCATCTGACAGCTCTGAAATACCTGCTGTGTGTGTTCTGATGCTTGGTAATGCTTAGCCTAATAATGCTGTGTTCCCTAAAAAACAGAAGATAATGTTCAGCCCATTTCTGTGTATTGATCCATATATGAATTGGGCAATCTGTGTCTGCTTTTCTCATCTGCACTAGTTTTAGCCACATGTCATCCACGAAGCAGAGAACAATCATATCTAGAAAGCAGGATCTTGGTGATGGATAGATTAATTGGACAATTGCCAGAAACTCACTCAAGTCACACCCCATGGATATCTTCTTAGTAATGCAGGAAGGATTTCTTTGATCATTATCAAGACCGTTTTCAAACGAATGAGTGCTATGATTATGAAATAGCTTTTGCTTATTTCACTTTTCTATTGAACTGAAAAACAGGAGCTTAGTTCCAGGGCCAATTTGTATTTTTACATTTTCTCTAGCTCCCAAGCTTACTGAAAAGCATTTCTCATGATCTGTGCTTTCAACAGAGACAGGCTCTTTTCCTGAGAAAGACACATCAATTTTATCTTGTGCATGTTGGCTGTAAGTAAAGCCTTTAGTCGTTGTGCTTTGTATC
This sequence comes from Neotragus pygmaeus, assembly GCA_006410875.1. Taxonomy (NCBI): domain Eukaryota; kingdom Metazoa; phylum Chordata; class Mammalia; order Artiodactyla; family Bovidae; genus Neotragus; species Neotragus pygmaeus. Next base: position 38,576 of record SJYV01032460.1, on the reverse strand, counting down.
TCAGTGATCAGTGTTGGCTTTCACTGAATGATTGCTCTGCTGCTCACCCTACAACTAGGGTTTAAATATCTCTCATCTTGACCATTCATTGAAGAGGCCCTCATTAGTCTCTAAGTCCAGGGAAAGAAACCAAGGTTAAGATACAGGAGTAGAGAGAAGTGATGCAATTATCCCTGGTCACAGCAGAAGGCAGCCTCAGTGCTAAAATGCAACCCTATCCTTATTTAGTACTGATTCTTTTGTCTTCATTTCATACCCTGTGGGTATCAAGCCAATTCATGCCAACTTTAACCAGGATTTTTTGAAATACTGGATGTTTGCATCAACTCTAGGATGGTCCTAGTTCAGGAAACAAAAAACTAGAGCATGTAGGTCACCACCTGCTTCTGAAAATAAAGATTTTATAAAGAAAAGTCATGTTCATTTGTTTATATATTGTCCACAGCTGCTTTGCATAGGAAAGATTGGAATAGCTACAACGGGAAGCATATGGTTACATAGACTAAAATATTTACTATGTGACTCTTTACCAAAAAAATGTAGATATCTACTTTCTCAGTTAACTGGAATGAACAGAGGCAGATGATTCCCTTTAAAGAACATTAAGCCCCGTCTGACTGATAGAAAAACAGAAAGATGCATGAATAAATGAATAAGCAAATAAATGAACTTTTGAAGATTAATTTAGAATACCCTGATCGGAAGCAGGTGAGACTGTCTCATCAAGGTCACAGAGATGGAAACTGAATCTCAGAACTTGGATTTTCTCAGTGGGGGCATCTGGTCTCTAAGCTAACCTTAGCTTGTTTTAGTCACCAAGTTGTGTTTGACTCTTTTGTGACCCCATGGACTATAGGCTGCCAGGCTACTCTGTGCATGGGATTTTCAAGGCGAGAATACTGGAGTGGGTTGCCATTTCCTACTCCAGGGGATATCCCCAACTCAGGGACTGAAACTGCATCTCCTGCAGTGGCAAGTGGCTGCTTTACTACTGAGCCATCAGGGAAGCTCAACTTTAGTTGCTGCTGCTTTTGTGAATAAATGTGACAGCTTTGACATCCTGACTATTTTATCTACTCATCTTTGGTTCTTTTGAAACTTTAATGAAAAAGTGTGATTCCTACATGCCCGGGGGTTTGGTGTGTCACAGGGATCGGACATCTGTGTAGAGATGCGGCCACACACGGCTCACGGGAGACTACTGCCACTAGTCCTCACCCATCCTGGGGGCTTTTTCTCTTCTCACTCTCACTGAACTGACAGTGAGGGAACAGTGAGAAAAGGCTGACAGCTCTCTGACCTTTAGTTAATTGAACAACAGATTCTGCAGCTTCCAGAAGCAGCAGGAAAAGGAAATGGAACTGATGTATCACATCAATAAATATTTTTTGATCCAGCCATCAGGTAAGTTACATGTGATTATATAATATTTTCTTGCAGGGAGAGGAGATAAAATGAAAAGATAGAGGCAACTTCCAATGAAAGCTGTTTTAAAAAATGATATTCAACCTCATGAGGAACAATATTAAGTCAGGGCTTTTATAACTGACAGGCAGCCATAATGTCTACTTCAGAAGACTTGTCATAATGTGTAAATTAAAATTAGTGTAGTACCTCATGACAAGTAGGTATTTTATATGAACAATTACAGTGACAATTTTGAAGACTCTAAAAACATGCTAGCAGCTCAAGCTACCTCCACAGTGGTACTTGATGTCAGTTTTAGCCAGCATTAATTTTAGTTTGTATGGGGTTGGGGAGGGGGGACCAGAACACAGCCGTTTGTATAGGAAATATTACATTCATGAATGGCATTCTCTAAGGTTCTATTGCTACTTTATTCACGGGTACTGAATTTAAAACTTCTCTCATGTGGGGCTTTGCTTTTCCTATTGGAATTTTCTCTACGTTGCAATGTCGGGAAACATGTTACAAGCCTTTTATGTGCAGAGCATTGTATTATATTTAGGATGAAACAGATAAAGACCCGCACTCAACAGGCTTAGGATCCAGTGAGAGAGAAAACAACAAACAAACAAAAAATCCTTGAGGACCAACACTGCTACTTTGGTTTCATTTCTTAGTATTTACATCAGTAAGGAGTCTGAGATGACTGGAAGCAAGGAGAGGGGGCAAAATGTTGAGGTGAGCTAGGTCAGTGGTCCAGCCATGAGTTCTCTTTAAATGATTCCTCTTGCTGTGATACTACCTGTGATAACCTGGGGAATGAGATTCCCAAGACCCACACCTAGTCCAGGGGAAAACAGTCTCTCGTAGGACAGCCTGGGGATCTGCATTATAACAAACACCTCAGCAGATTCGTGAGCACATTCGAGTCTGTGAACCAGTCATCCTGCTTTCTTCCAAAATCTCAGTCAGAAACCACAGGCCATCCTCACTGCATCCGTCCCACCCCTGACATAGGGTACTGAACACTACGTACGTGGGCATCAGCTGGTGTGAGTGGGAGGAGAGTGACTTGAATGTACCGAACTCTGCTTCTGGGAGTTGGACTCTGTCTCTAGGATGGGATTTTTAATGCAAGTAGGTTCCCAGCTACTCTATGGGAAATAGTACCATAAAACCAACTGGCCAGCAAGTTCCATTGCTTTTACTTCTCTAACATCACTAATTCTTCTTTAATCTTCTCTCCCTCCTCACAGTCACAGCATTAGGCTATTCCCTCTCTCATTGGGAATTTAAGAAGAACCTGCTCATTACTCGTCACCTTTAGTCTTACCCACCTCAAACCAGTTTTTTAAACTGTTATAAAGTATCTCAAATATACACAACTAAGCTTCCTGGCTTTATATTTATGATTTCTCACCCATTAAGGATAAAGTGCACCTTTCTATTCCCGGGGTACAAAACCCTCTGTGATCTGCTCCTAGTTTTTCATTCTACCCCAGATGGGACTCACCTTCCACCCTTCACTCAGATCTATGCACAGACATTTATACCCAGTCTCAGGAATCTCACTCAGCTCCACAATCCTGTCCTCTCATTAAACCACCACGTGGAATTATATTGTTAAGTAATGACAATTAAGGTCACGCTTCACACTCCACTTAAATTTCATGAGTGTAGAATCACATCTGTTTGAACCTAGTGTCTAATACGTTATTTAGTCTTACCTAAGAACTCTTTAAAATTCTGTTATGTAGAGGAATAAAATATAAGGCAGTCTAAAACATGTCAATGCTCCAGGTATAAAAATGTTAATTCTGTTGCTTCAGATGACTTTCTTTTTGCTCCTTTCCATCACATCACACCATTCAAATACTAGTTCAAGTATACTGAGCATGCTCTTTTCTTGTTTCATTATTTTTTATCTTTTGATATGACTCAAACAAAGTTTACTGGTCTTGCCTAGTGTGTTCTCTTTACACATCTGTCTGATTCTACTTATCATTTATATTGCAATTGTTGGCTGAAATATTTATCTCCACTCTGGTACAATGAGACAGCTTAGAGCAGAAATTGTATTTCATTCAATTTTGAATTCCAATACATAGTACAGTACCTGACATAGACTAGTTGTCCATTAAATGTTGGTGACTGAATCACTGTAGAAACAAACAAGTCAGTGAGTCAATAGCTGGGTAAACCTATGGATGAATTAATGATCATGTTGGAGAAACACACTTTTGTGCAGGCTCTGATAGCAAGTGGAGGTCAGAATCACAGGTGTCCATTCAAACTGGAGAATATGGCCAGTATTTAGATTTTTCACAAATGGGTTACAGACTCTGTCCAGAAACTGAGGTTGGGAATGCAAGTAGAGGCTGGTCAGAATTTATCACCTTGAAGTCAGAGTCTTCTCTAAACACAGACATGGACATGCATTTCATCATGGTCATTTGCTCATTTTCCAGTTCCTGCAGGAAAATGATCAAAGGCTTTAAACCGTTATTCAAGAAATACTTAATATCAAGGTTCAAATTATCTTTTAGCCTTTTATCCCTATTCCTTCCTCACACACACATTTGTTCCTCCTATGAAGACCACTGTATCTTCATCTGAAATTACTATCTTTCTGTATTTTAGCTCATGCCTCTTCTTTAATGGGCATTCCTGGTTCATTTTCTCCAAACAAAATCCTATTCATCTTTAGCAACATCTCAAGTACCATCTCTTTCATGAACCCTTACTTGATTCTTCCTATTAATAAAAGCATTCTGGCTTTTATAGAGTACAGTGGCAAAGTATACACTTTTCAGAGTCAAACTCTTTGGTGTTGATTCAGCTCTACTGTTACTCTGTTGTATAAGCTGAACGATTCACTTCCTGCCACTTTAAACCTGTTTTCTTGCTTGTTTTTCACCTGAAAATGGGGTCCATAATAGAACCAACTTCATAGAATTTTTGTGAATTAGAGGTTAAAGGACTTGGTTCACTGGAGGACATACATAATGCCTGGCAAGAAGTAGATACTCAGTAAGTTGGTTGTTCCACTTTTTCTCCTTCTCCTCCTTATTATTGTATTCCCATTATTTTTTTGCTGATGCATGATTTGAGTATACATACAATTGCTCTTAAGACATCATTAAGTATTGCTGGTATATCCAGAATCATTTTTCATTTGTTTCATTCTGATACCTCCTGAGAGAAACTTGCATTACTTCATTCTCTCACTAGACTAATTTTTGGTATTCTCAGGGTAATCTGTGCCTGCCTAAATCTTTCTGAGCCTTATTGTTTGTTTGTTCACTTCACCTAGAAAATGGGATAATACCACTATGTTTTCAGGATATGAGTATTTAATGAGAAAATGTATACAGAGTGCCAAATCTCAGTTACCTTCTCATCATGACCCACCTAAAGTCATCACTTGTCCATCACTGGATGTAACTGAGGACATGAGATCCCTCAGAAGTGTTTTGAGAGTATATATTATATCCCAAATCACTGGTTATTTAAGCAGGGAGGAATCTAGAGTTAGGCTAAAGTTGTTCCTCACTCTAAAGATAAGAAACTAGTGAATCAGTTGCCTCTCTGGGACTGGAAGCTCACATAGTAGATGAATCTGGGTCTTCCGACCAGCACTCTTCTGCTCCACTTTTATCCCATGTTTTAGATTCACATTCTATCTTCCTCTCATCTGACACTGCCTATTGATTTGCACATTTCTCTGATCTGTTATCCATAACAGTCTTTCTGAAATATTTTGCACATTTCTGTGATCTGTTATCCATAACAGTCTTTCTGAAATATTCTGAAAAAATTAATAAATGCTTGACATGGCTATGAATGTTATGTCTTTCTTCCTTTGCCATTCACTACCAACTTGTCATCCCCATGTTGCTTCATAGCCACTCCCATCTCAAGGCAGAGACAAGGCTTTCAGATGGAAAGATTCATCATAAGTCTAGGAGCTGAAAGAAGATAACAAGATCTTTCATGAGTCTCATCTGTTCCCTTTTCCACTCCTCAAGCAAGCAAAACCAAGTTCTACAGACTACCCAATAAACAACACAGGGTTCTCCTCCTCTTGTCTAAGACCACCATTTGTTTTACCCATGAAGAAGGGATTGTTTTAAATGGCAGTAAAGGAGGCTTCTTTTCTTCCATAACTGAGAAGAACACATTATGGACTACAGCTGTTCAGAATACAAGACACTTCAGCAGTTGGACAGACCCACAGACTGGTTTAGGAGAGTCCAAGTTCATAAAAGTAAAATATGTATGGAAAACAAAATAAAATCAAAGATTCTTAAAATTATTCATAGATACCCAGAGATAATCAGCTAAGCTAGCATAGTGGCTAACACAAAGAACAGGATCTAAAGAGGCTGTGCTTGTCAAACTGCTTCTTAGGGAGGAGAGAAAAACTTGGCAAAGACGAGGAGATAAAGCTAAAACTGAGTGCTGAGATTTAACCAGCAAGAATCTCCACTTTGACAGCCTCAGCTGACCTGGGATATATTTTAAGAGGCTTCTCTCTCCCTTCTTCTAGAATTGAGCTATGATAAGGCCTTGGAAGGAAGATTATGACCAAGCTAGATAGCATATTCAAATGCAGAGACATTACTTTGCCAACAAAGGTCCTTCTAGTCAAGGCTATGGTTTTTCCAGTAGTCATGTATGGATGTGAGAGTTGGACTGTGAAGAAAGCTGAGTGCTGAAGAATTGATGCTTTTGAACTGTGGTGTTGGGGAAGACTCTGGAGAGTCCCTTGGACTGCAAGGAGATCCAACCAGTCCATTCTGAAGGAGATCAGCCCTGGGTGTTTGTTGGAAGGACTGATGCTGAAACTGAAACTCCAATACTTTGGCCATCTCATGTAAAGAGTTGACTCGTTGGAAAAGACTCTGATGCTGGCAAGGATGGCGGCAGGAGGAGAAGGGAATGACAGAGGATGAGATGGCTGGGTGGCATCACCAACTAGATGGACATGAGTTTGAGTAAACTCCAGGAGTTGGTGATGGATAGGGAGGCCTGGCATGCTGTGATTCATGGGATCGCAAAGAGTCAGACATGACTGAGTGACTGAACTGAACTGAATTGAAGGCCTGGGGGCATCAATCATGTCACACGTGTCTGCATGAATGTGGGAACAAGGCAGAGAGAAAGGTCATTTCAGGGAAATGACATGATGTGAGATAGTTTTAATGAAGAATCTTCAGCAAGGAGACAGGAAAACTCAGGCTCATGTTCAGGCTCTGCCACCATTGGGCCATATGATTTAGGATACCTTTCTTTCTCTTGCTTATTCTAAGCTTTTGTATCTTTATAAGAAATGGACTAGCTGTTCTCCATTCTATATGCACTTTGAAGTTACCTACATATCTTAAACAAATAAATAGCCCTATAGCAGATCAATTAAATTTGAATTATAGAGATAAAGTTGAAACAACAGAATTTTAAAAAGTTTTCCAGGTATGAGCAGGCTTGAGAACTGGGTGGAAGAGATTATAAGTCCTCAAAGCTGAGAAAGAAAGACTCAATAAATTCAGAAGACTTTCCTAAGGAAGTGACTTTCAGAATGGTAGAATGAAGACCTCTGTAAAACCTGTTCCTCCATAAAAGTAGGGAAGACATGAGTAAAATCTGTCAAAAATCAGCATTTTTAGAACTCTGGAAATTAACTAAAGGCTTGCAGCAATCTGGAGTGTTTATTCAAGTATCTTGTTAAGACAGCAAGCTTTGTGGCAATTTAACCTACCCTTATCCCATTTCTGTCTCCTCACTACCATGGTAGTCTGAAAAACCAACTTGAAAGTATAGAGTTTAGGAATAACAGCAGCATAGAAACCGCCAGAGGCACTAGAAAGGATGTGGAGATCCCTAAAAATTTTATCCTGCAAAGAATTTTCACTACTTGACTTTTCTGTCAGCTACTAAAATGAAAAGTTCTATTTTCAAGGGTTATCTTTGTTTGAACTCACTTAGTGCTTACTTTGTGTTCAGTTCAGTTCAGTCACTCAGTTGTGTCTGACTCTTTGCGACCCCATGAATTGCAGCACGCCAGGCCTTCCTATCACTAACTCCCAGAGTTTACTCAAATTCATGTTCATGTAGTCGGTGATGCCATCCAGCTATCTCATTCTCTGTCATCCCCTTCTCCTCCTGCCCCCAATCCCTCCCAGCATCACAGTCTTTTCCAATGAGTCAACTCTTCGCATGAGGTGGCCAAAGTATTGAAGTTTCAGCTTTAGCATCAGTACTTCCAATGATCACTCAGGACTGATCTCCTTTAGGATNAATAAATAAATTAGCAAAAAAAAAGAGAAAAATCTTATGGGCAAAATGGAGCAATAAGATGTTTACAGGAGACTTTGTACAGCCCTGACATACCTAGGAACCTAGAAGAATATGTGTAAGCATACGTCTGTGGGTATGCCAAACGAAAGATCCAAAAAAGACAGTTGACTGACTTTGAAGCACTTCACCAGTAGGATATGTATATGTGAATGCAGAGCTATAAACTCTACTTGAATGTTGAATGTATACTCCAACCAACAGACACAGCCCCTTGACTAAGACTGAATAATACACTGATCTGAGGTATTTAAGGAAATCTCTGTCATTAATCTGACTAAGCAGAGAGACTTCAGTGAACACACATGACAAAATACACAGACATCAAGGAATTAGTCTACGAGTCACTAGACAAACAAGCATCAATAAGAATAAATCCTGGAAGGAGGAGAATTTGATTTCCAGAATTACCAAGCCATATTATTTAACATGTCTAGTGTTCAACATAAGATTAGATACAAATAGGAAAGTACAACACAGGAAATGTCAAAATCAATCAATAGAAATTGTTCCTAAAGAAGCCGAGATGTTGGACTTAACAAAGACTATAATCAGTTATTTTAGACATAAATAATTTTTTAAAAATCAAAAGAAATTAAAGGAAAGCATGAGAACAATGTCTCACCAAATAGAGTATATCAATAAAGAGATAATTTGGTATAAAAATTTTTGGAGCCAAAAATAAAAATTAACTGATATAGAAATTTCAGTGAAATTGCCCAACAACATATCTGAAATGGTAGAAGAAAGAATCAGTGAACTAGAAAACAAGTTGGGATTATCCAATCTGAGAAAAAGAAAGAAAAAAGAATCAAGAAAAATAAACAAAACCTGGCACAGTGAAGAACCAGAAGGAAAGAAGAGAATGAACGAGGCAGAAAGAATAACTGAAGAAATAATGGTCAAATTTTTCCCAAATTTGATTTTAAAATGTTAAGGTACATGTTCAAGAAGCTTAGTGAACTTCAAGAATAAATTCAAAGGGTTTCACCTCTAGAGGCATCAGTCAAATTGCTGAAAGTAAAAACAAAGAAAATATTAAAATTCACAAGATAATCTATTGGGACTAACCACCTACAAGGGATCCTCAATAAGACTAACAGCTGACTTATCATCAAAAGCAGAAGGCACTAAGATGGTTTTATTTAAAGTGGTTAAATAAAACCATATCAAAATTAAAATTTAAAATTAATGAGAAATTATGACATTCCCAGGAAAGACAAAATCTGAGCAAATTTATTGCTAGTAGACCTGCTTGACAACACATCTATAGAACAGACCACCTATCAACAGCAAAATATCTATTCTTCTCAAGAACAAGAAGAATATTCTACAAGTTTTTACTATACAAGGCCAATAAACAAATCTTAATATAAAAATATTGAAATCATATAACATATGTTCTCTGGTTGCAATTAATTGAAATTACAAATTAACAATAAATGAATACTTGGTAACTTCAAAAATACATGAGAATCCAAGAACAAACTTCTAAATAACCAGTATGTGAAAACAGAAATCACAAAGGAAGTTAGAAAATACTGAGGTAAATGAAAACATAACCAAGACTTATGCAATTTAGCTAAAGAAGGGCTTAGAGGAAATGTATAGCTATTAACACATATTTTAAAAGATGAAAAAAATTGAAACTAACAATCAAACACTTCACCTTAAAATGACTAAAAGGAAAAAAAAAAAAAAAAA
>SJYV01032460.1:6218-27706 GCA_006410875.1 Neotragus pygmaeus | reverse complement strand
AAAAAAAAAAATTGAAAAAACAGAAATAATGAAACAACAGAGAAAATAAACCTAAAAGTTGTTTCTTTGAAAAAAATTCAACAAAATTAATTAAATTTTAGTTCTAATGATCAAGGTAGAGTGAAGTAAGAAAGGAAAATCTACTAAAATCAAGAATTAAATATAAGCTGATATTGTCAACTTTTGAGAAACTAAAAAAAATTATAATGGAATACCGTAAGTACCATAAGCCATCAAATTAATTAAAAGGACCATTTCTTAGAGAGACGCAAATGATTGAAACATAAGAAATAGAAACTATAAATAGACTAATAGTAAGTAAAGAGATTAAATGAAAAACTTCTCCCATGCAGAAAAGTATCCAGGAACAGATGGCTTCATGGGTGGGTGAATTGTCCCAAATGTTTAAAAGAGAATACAAATCTTGCACAAATTCTTCCAAAACTGAGAAGACAACTGAACACTTCACAAGTTATTCCTTGAGACAGTATTTCTCTGATACCAAAACCAGAAAAAGATACAACAAAATAAGAAAACTACAGACCAATAACCCTTCTGAATGCATAACACTTAACAAAATGACTTGAGCAACATAGAAATGATTAATAGTATAATTAAGTGGAATTTGTCTTAGAAATGCAAGGCTGCTTTAATACAACAAAGGTAATCTATGTACTACAACATATTACTAGAAAGAGACAATAAAACTACATCTCAATTAATGTAGAGACAGAATTTTACAAACTACCTTTCATGATAAAACAAAACCCCTCAACAACTCAGGAACAGAAAGGAACTTCAGCACACTAAAAGGCTGAATGGTGACACCCAAAAGATATGTCTGCCTCCTGATCACTAGAGCCTGTACATCTTATCTTTTTTGTAAAAAGAGTATTATCTTACACTGAAATGTGGGTAATTCCATTAAGGATCTTAAGAGGAGGAGCTTATCCTGGATTATCTAGGTAGGCCCTAATGCACTAATATGCACTTATAAAATACAGACACACAGCAGAGAAAGTGAAGTGAAGATGGAGACATAAATTGGAGTGATATGGCCACAAGTCTAGGAATGACCATAGAAATCAATAGAGTAGAACTGAGTGCTCAGAAATAAAACCTTATGTTATAGTCAATTGATTTTGACAATTCAATGGTCAAAGAATGGTCTTTTCAGTGAATAATGCAGGTACAACTGAAGAAACATATGCATAATAGATGACCCATACACGAAAATTCTCAACTCATGACCAAAAAGTAACTCAAAATAACCTATAGACCTAGATGTAAGTGCTGAAATCCCTGAAAAATCTTAGAAGAAAATAGGCAAGTATACATGGCATTGGATTAGGCAACAGTTTCCTAGATTTAACACCAATAATACAAGCAATAAAAAGAAATAGAAACTGGACTCACGAAATTTTAAAAAATTGTCTTGAAAGGGTATCATCAGTAAAGTGAGAAGATAGTAGAGAGAATGAGAGAAAAAGCATGAAAAGAATTTATTTGATGAGAGACTTTTATATCAAATATATAAAGAACTCTTACAACCTAATAATAAAAAGATCAACAACCCAATTTAAAATGGACTGAGGATTTGAATAGCTTTTTCCAGGGAAGATCTTCAATGTCCAGAATGTACATAAAAGATGCTCAGTGTTACTAGTGAGGGAAATGCAGATCAAAAGCACAATGAAATGCCATTTTGCGTCCCTTAGTGAGACCATAATAATAAGACAACTGGAAAACAAGAAGTATTGGTGAGAATTTGGAGAAATTGGAATGCTAATTTGGAATGCTAACACTGCTGGTGGGAATGTAAGATATTGTACCGCTTTGTAAAGAAATCTTGCATGCCTCAGAAAAACTAAGCATGAAATTACCATACGACTCAGCTATTCCATTTCTAGGTTCATAATCAAGAGAATTAAAAACATATCCACATGAAAATGTGTACATGTACATTCATACTAGCATTATACATAACAGCCAAAAGTGGAAACAACCTCAATTTCCATCAGATGATGAAGAGATAAACAAAATATGGTATTGAGGGAAATATTATTCTGTTATATGAAGAAATGATGCACTAATACATTACAAAGTAGAGGAACCTTGCAAATATTATACTAAGTGAAAAAATGTAAACCCCAAAAGCCATGTATTATGATCCCATTTATATGAAGTGTCCAGAATAGACAAATCATAGATTAGGAGTTACCAGGGGTGGAGGTAAAGAAGAGAGAATTGGGAGTGGCCACAAACGAGTAGCGGTTGTTGTTTTTTTTTGAAATGATGCAAACAGTCTAGAAATAGGTGGTGGTGATGGAAGCATATCTCTGAGGGTTTTAAAGGCCAATGAATGACATACTTATAAAAGGTAAATTCATGGCATATGAATTATATCTCAGGTAAATTGTTCTGTAAGAAAAGTCTTAAAAGATTTCCCTGATGTTCCAGTAATTAAGAATCCACCTTCCAATGTAGAGCATGCAGGTTCAGTCCGTGGCTGGGGAACTAAGGCCCCACGTGCTTTGGGCAAACAGCCTGCACACTGCAGCTAGAGAGCTCGTGTGCTCTAGATGTGCAGCAACAAGAGAAGCCCATGCGTTGCGGCTAGAGAAGAGCCTGTGAGCCACAACAAAGACTCAGTGCAGTCAAAATTTTAAAAATTTAAAAAAGAAAAGATTTTCTCAAGAACATGAAAATAGAAGTACAGATTAGTGATGAATTTGAAATCAATCTGTACTCCCCTAAATCGTGTGATTATTATTCCATAGCACTTGCTGGGTTGACTCTGCCTAAGGTTAACTCTACCTACTTAAGTAGGATAAAGTACGTGGTGTTTGGTCACACTATGCTTTCAGCTTTCACGCACTCCTAAAGGAAAAAAATGTTTTGTAGAGGACAGGAGCCTCAGAGAATTGTAAAAGATGTTCAGAAATTCCAAGTCATGTCTCCCTGAAACACAAACCAGAAGAAAGGGGATACGGCTTATTCAAGGATATACTGTCCCTCTGAGAAGTCAAGAAACCTCAGGACGGAGACCACACTCAGCCTTGGCTATGGAAATCAGAGTTCAAAAACTAAGAAAGAGCAGTGAGGTGCTCTATTAAATACTGAAGGTCAAGCTCTGCCCTCACACTATCTGCTGACAAAGAGGGGAAAAAATGTGAAAACCAGGCAACTGGGGGAAAATCTTTGGGCGTTTCTTCATTGCTCTCTTAAATTGGAGCTTTTTCATTGAAAAAGCAAGAACATTAACCTTTGTTAATATTTTTTTAAAGGTAGGTGAGAAGTTTGACAGCTCAGAGTAGAAAGAATAAGAGGTGCAGGGAACTAGTAATTACTGCTATTCAGAGACAAAGGCACGCGTGTGTGTGTGTGTGCGCATGTGTATGTGCGCATGTGTGTGTGCGCATGTGTGCATGCACTTGTGTCTTCACCATTCTCTGGCTTCAGTTTATTATTTAATTTCTTTCTTCCTGCCAACAGAGACAGCTTTCTCCTCTGACCTTGGCAAAGGGAAGATAAAGAAAAGAAAAGCCACTAAAGTTCGCTTTGGGGTGGAAATTTACCAAATACATAGAAGATCTGTTTTCCAAATTGAAAAATGGTATTTTCCAAGTTTAGTGCTCATATTGTTTTAGGAATATAACTTCGGATTGCTCCTCCTTCAAACATGTATTTCTCTTTTGTCCATGTTCTCCCGTACAGTCAATTGATGCATCTTTAAATCTTTTAAATGGTAAATATGATGCCATTTAAAAGCTCTAAGGGTGAAGCTATATTCAGAACATGATCACGAGCCAGAAAAAAAGAGGAGCAAAAAGGTCAAGAAAAGCAAGGATAAATGTCACTAATTCACATTGTAACACAATTTTCTAATACAAAACCACTTCACTCTGATGTTTTTCTTGCAGTTGGTTTAGATGCAACTATACAATGTCTGGCCATGGTAGGCATGTGGAAGTGCAGGGTATCATACTACGAGACAATATGAGTCTTGTCAGACAGAGCTAGAATCATATTCTTATACATTTATTGGCTATCTATTCTTTGGAAAGTTTCTTAAACACCCAAGGCTCATTTTTTTCAAATGTGAAGTGAGGATAATAGTGTTCCACCATCTTCTAAGAATTTGTAAACATTAGAGGTGATATGTATAAAAAGCCTAGGATAAATTTGGGAACACAGAGATATTTAATATATGAGTAAAACACAGCCATTACAACTCTAATTCAGTGTCATTCTCAATGAAAAAAAAAAAAAAGTTATGGAACATTTTCTATGAAAATATCCGAGGTACAGAGAAGCTAAGATAGTTGAGTTAAAGTATCGAGGGGTGGAAAGGAATGCCCAAGAGCTTTCACTAAGCCCCTAGGTTCCTATCCATCATCATATCCACATCATCATGCTGCCTTTTCAACTGAGAAACCCAGGAATGAAAGAAAGCAACTTTCCTAAGGTTATCAGGCTGGCTGCTGGCAAAGCCCATTAATAAAACCCAGCTCCCAGAACTCCCAGTCCAGCTTCTTTCCTTATACAGCAAGCCCTCCCCAAATTCATTTCTCATTTATTCTAAGTAATGGAAACAAGTTACTTTCAGAAGAGAAACTAGACTGTGCAAAATAGATATCCAAAACACAGGAATACATAACAAGACACCATGAGAGAGGAAATAAGGAAACTAAAAAGACAAAATAAATTTACATGTATTGCCATTGACAAAAAATTTAGTTGAATGACAAACAGAGCTATTCAATTGTGCAGAGAGAAAGAACACATTTCTTATGATAACTCTAGTCTTCAGGAGGAGTTCAGAAGGTGTATCATAAATTCTTTATAAAAAGTTAAGATGGTCGAAAAACTATTCTGTATTTATATACAAAATGGGTAAAATAGATTAAAAAAAATATTTGACTTCAGTAATCTGGAAAATTCAGTTTTTATCAAACACTACATGCCTCAATGATGTTAGCTCTTTGGGGAGGATTTTCTATTTGTGTAGTATATTTATTGATTGCTTTCATTCAAATCATTCCTATTGTTTGAAAAGATGAATGTTGTAAAACAGAGGTACATGGCTAGAAGGAGGGAAAAAATGCTCTGCTAAAGGTCAGGCAAAGAGGAAAAAGTCTCTCACTGCTTCTCATAATTGTTAGGCTTGTGGTTATTGTTTAGTCTCTAAGTCGTGTCCAATTCTTTCAGACCCCATGGACTGTAGCCCGCCAGGCTCCTCTGTCCATGGGATTTTCTACGCAAGAATACTGGAGTGGGTTGCCATTTCCTTCTCCAGGGGATCTTCCTGACTCAGAGATTAAACCCAGGTCTCCTGCACTGGCAGGTTTATTCTTTCCTGCTGAGCCACTGGGGAGGCTCAGTTGCTAGGTGCACATGTATCTGTATTTTCTGGTATCAAATACATTTCACATTTCCTCAATATCTAACCAAACAAAACAATCACCTCCTCCTCAGCACATTCTCTAACAACTCCCAGCCTACACTGACGTCTCTTTATTCCACTCAGGTGGCATCTAAATGCTTTGCAACATTCCTTGAATCATTTGTATTGTATTCTATCCAAATTATAGATTGTTTGTTAATATCTCTTGTGTATGTATCTTACATATACAGTTAATTTTAAAATACTTGAATACATATTCAATGTTTGCTATTTCATCTCATCAACCAAGATGCACAACTCTCAGGAAATGTGTTTAATCAGTAAATGAATAAATGTATGAACAAATAGATAATGAATAAATTTAGAAGTCGTGTTCAAAATATTGAGTGAAAGCAACCCTGGCCTAATGAATGCTTTAGCAATGTTTACATATGAATTAAATTAATTTCACACCTTTCAGGCATGAGATACTGGCTTGTTCAATGAGGTCTCAGCATGGCGTAATGAAGAAGAAAAAAGAAATTGAAATAAATGTTCATTTCCTGGCCAAAAAAAGACACTGAATTTTAAGCAGATTACATAATAGCTAGACCTATTTCCACATAAGTTAAATAAGCAGATTGAACTTGGATCTTTGAGATCCCTTCCAATTTGGAACTACATATCATATTTATGATATGACAGGAAATAAAGAAATTACCAGATTGGAGGCCTGGGGTTGTTGTTTCTTCTCAGAATCCATTTATTCTAAAATCTGATGGCTCTTCAGAAATCACCCATGGAATTTTTAAAAACAGATGCTTAGATTAGTACTCAGAACATTGTATCCCATGTGTGTTCCAGTTGTTTTTGAATAACCAAAAAATCATGGAAGAAATAAAAAAAAACAGGAAATCANTTCCTGTGGTCATGTATGGATGTGAGAGTTGGACTGTGAAGAAGGCTGAGAACTGAAGAATTGATGCTTTTGAACTGTGGTGTTGGAGAAGACTCTTGAGAGTCCCTTGGACTGCAAGGAGATGCAACCAGTCCATTCTGAAGGAGATCAACCCTGGGATTTCTTTGGAAGGAATGATGCTAAAGCTGAAACTCCAGTACTTTGGCCACCTCATGCGAAGAGTTGACTCTGATGCTGGGAGGGATTGGGGGCAGGAGGAGAAGGGGACGATAGAGGATGAGATGGCTGGATGGCATCATGGACTCGATGGACATGAATCTGAGTGAACTCCGAGAGATGGTAATGAACAGGGAGGCCTGACGTGCTGCAATTCATGGGGTCACAAAGAGTCAGACACAACTGAGCGACTGAACTCAACTGAAACACAGGACAATATGTAAACCGTGACTATTTAAAAACACTCGAGTGTGCTGCCTGAAACTAACACAACATTGTTAATCGACTATACCCCAATTCAGATAAAAACTTTAAAAGCACTAGAGTGCAAACAAGAGCAGGAAGCAGTTGAAGAGGGTTCACCTTTGAAACAGCAAGTTCATTTGGTAAGTTCTGCATTTTTAGGATTTTGCCTCAGACAGCACTCTCCTGTCTGTAAGTTAGTAAGTGGATGGAATTCAATGAATAAGATAAACTTTTTCATACAGAGATGTCAAAGCACAGGGGTCAGTTTTTTAGAAGCAGTTGGAAATCTCTACATATGTGCATGTAAGATGTAATGATATAGATGGACACCTTGCCTAAGAAAACATAATGGTGATTTCTGCATAGCAAGGATGCGGTGTTTTATTTACTTATTTTAGCTCTATATTTTCTTTTTTGGAGGGGGATTTAAAAAATTATTTTAATTGTAGGATGATTACTTTATAATATTGTGATGGGTTTTGCCATACATTAACGTGAATCAGTCACAGGTATACATGTGTACCCCCATCCTGAACCCCCATCCCACCTCCCTCCCCACCCCATCCTATGGGCTGTCCCAGAGCACTGGCTTTGTGTGCCCTGCTTCATGCATCAAACTTGCATTGGTCATCTATTTTACATATGGTAATGTATATGTTTTAATGCTATTCTCTCAAATAATCCCACCCTCACCTTCTCTGAGTCCAAAAGTCTGTCCTATAATTCTGTGTCTCCTGTGCTGCCTTGCACGTATGATCANTCAAACTTGCATTGGTCATCTATTTTACATATGGTAATGTATATGTTTTAATGCTATTCTCTCAAATAATCCCACCCTCACCTTCTCTGAGTCCAAAAGTCTGTCCTATAATTCTGTGTCTCCTGTGCTGCCTTGCACGTATGATCATCCGTACCATCTTTCTAAATTCCATATATGTGCATTAATATATATTTTCATTCTCTGACTTACATCACTCTGTGTAACAGGCTCTAGGTTCATCCACCTCATTAGAACTGATTCAAATGCATTTTTTTGGTTATAGCTGAGTAATATTCCATTGTGTATATTACCATAACTTCCTTATCCATTCATCTGGCAATGGATATTTGGTTGCTTCCATGTCTTAGCTATTATAAATAGTGTTGCAATGAACATTGGGGTACATGTGTCTCTCTAAATTCTTGTTTCCTCAGTCCATATGCTCAGCAGGAGGATTGCTGGATGGTGTGGCAGTTCTATTCCCAGTTTTTCAAAAATCTCCATACTGTTCTCCAGAGTGGCTGTACCAGTTTGCATTCCCATCAACAGTGTAAGAGGGTTCCCTTTTCTCCACACCCTCTCCAGNTTGCTGGATGGTGTGGCAGTTCTATTCCCAGTTTTTCAAAAATCTCCATACTGTTCTCCAGAGTGGCTGTACCAGTTTGCATTCCCATCAACAGTGTAAGAGGGTTCCCTTTTCTCCACACCCTCTCCAGCGTTTATTGTTTATAGACTTCAATAATGGCCATTCTGACTGGTGTGAGATGATACCTCATTGTGGTATTGATTTGTATTTCTCTAATGAGTGATGTTGAGCATCTTTTCATGTTTATTAGCCATCTGTATGTCTTCTTTGGAGAAGTGTCTGTTTAGGTCTTCTGACCACTTTTTGATTGGATTGTTCATTTTTCTGGTATTGAGTTGCATGTGTTGCTTGTATATTTTTGAGATTCTTTGTCAGTTGTTTCATTTGCTGTTATTTTCTCCCATTCTGAAGGCTGTCTCTTCACCTTGCTTATAGTGCCCTTATTGTGCAAAAGTTTTTAAATTGAATTAGGTCCCACTTTTTTATTTTTGTTTTTATTTCCATTACTTTAGGAGGTGGGTCATAGAGGATCTTGCTGTTATTAATGTTGGAGAATGTTTTGCCTGTGTTTTTCTTTAAGAGCTTTATAGTTTCTGATTTTACATTTAGGTCTTTAATCCATCTTGAGTTTATTTTTGTATATGGTGTTAGGAAGTGCTCTAGTTTCAATCCTTTACATGTAGTTGACCAGTTTTCACAGCACCACTTGTTGAAGAGACTGTCTTCTCCATTATATGTTTTCCCTCCTTTGTCAAAGATAAGGTGTATATAGGTGTGTGGATTTATCTCTGGACTTTTTATTTTGTTCCATTGATCTATATTTCTATCTTTGTGCCAGTACCATACTGTCTTGATAACTGTGGCTTTGTAATATAGTCTGAAGTCAGGAAGGTTGATTCCTCCATAAAACTGGAATTTTAAAAGATGCCTATTTCATTTCAAATAACAACAAATTCATTTCATGTTAACATAAATAACATACTTTAATTTAAACATGTTTATTTATTATAAAATATTTTTATTTATTCCAAAATAAAGTTAGTGAGAAGAGAGGCATGGTTTCGCGTTTAAAAAAAAAAAACAAAAACTCTGTGTGTGTGTTNTTCATTTCATGTTAACATAAATAACATACTTTAATTTAAACATGTTTATTTATTATAAAATATTTTTATTTATTCCAAAATAAAGTTAGTGAGAAGAGAGGCATGGTTTCGCGTTTAAAAAAAAAAAACAAAAACTCTGTGTGTGTGTTAGTGCTCAGCCATGTCTGACTCTTTGTGACCACATGGACAAAGGAGCTCACCAGGCTCCTCTGTCCATGGAATTCTCCAGGCAAGAAAGAATACTGGAAAAAAATCTCTGACATCTGGCTTAATAAAACACAGCTGGATTCTTACATATGTTTCTGTATGTAATTTGTATTGTATATCATGTTAACCTCTGGAAAACTCCACTGTACACTCGTGAAAGATCAAGAAATTCAAAAGCAAATAATGTCTTAGTATTATAATGAAAATTGTATTGATCTTTTAGATTCTCCTAAAAGGTTCTTGGGGGTCCCCAGCTCTATATTTTCTACATCCACATTTACTGCTTTTGTAAAAAATAAAAACAAAGAAAAAAATAAAGACCTTAAGGTATGATTCAGCTCTAACCAACCTCAGGAGGAACCTGAGGAAATGACTTGATTTTCTAAATTATTATTTTTCTCAGCTAAAAGCATAGCTATGTGCCCAACACCTATTATTTTTAGGAACTTTAGTGGATAAAACACCTTTAAACCTCTTAGCACAGAGTCTGGCATGGGTGCTAAATGCTAGTGATCATTATCCTCATCCTCATTGTGGGTGTCCGATTACCTTTGCCCACTGAACAAATCAGTGACATCAATCAATGAGTGAGACCCACACCATCCCTACAAGAGGTCTGGCCCAGCCTTCAGTTTCCCCTGCATGGCAGTCATGCTCAGTACTCTTAGTAGCTGCTAAGGATGTCCAGGCCAGGCTGGCCATTAGGATGACAAGTGACAGAGACGTAAGGACAGGCTGCTAGGTGCTGAAAGGCACAGTCACCTGCCTCCTCCTCTTCCAGCCACAGCAAGACAGCACACATCAGGCAGGCGATGCCAAGTTAAGGAACCTAAAAGCAGGTGTTTGTCCAAAGCAGAAGTTGCAAAGGTGTTATATACGACATAGACGGATACAGGCAAATGGAAATTCATCCTAGTGGGTTCTTGTTTGTCCAAAGCAGAAGTTGAAAAGGTGTTATATACGACATAGACGGATACAGGCAAATGGAAATTCATCCTAGTGGGTTCTTATTAAAGCAATCTTAAAACTGTCTTGTTTCTTTCCCCAAATGACTGAGTCTAGTTAATGGGCATGGACTTAGTTTCCCAGATGCACGGAAATAATAGCCTCCCTTGAGTTTAAATCAGAAACTAATGAGAGTTTGATGGAGAAAAGAAGTTTATTTTAATGGCAGAAAGTACAAGGGATTCCTTTTATAAATGTAATCTTTAAAAAACTGGTTGTCCTCATTATGATGGCGATGAGGAGACTTCATTAGTAATAAATTAATTCTTGTAGGTATAATATAATAGTAGTAGTAATGGCGGAAGTAGCTATAATGATATAAACACGTGGAATAAATTTGAATGCTCTCTCCCTTTACTAGCAGCCTGGATTGTCAAGTTACCTTGAAGTTGTTGTTGGAGATATCTTACAGAGTAGAGAACTCTGACCAGATTGTTACCAAAACTCATGCAACTAGCCCATAATGTGCTCAGCTTAGAATGCAGGATGGCTGACAACCAACTTCTCCACATTTTCCTCTTTTTAATAAGGTTTCTAGATCATGTATTCTCCTGCTGCTTTTCTCTGAACATGTACTCATTTGCCTTTACATCAGTAAAAATATGAAAACACAAGCCACAGACGAAATACCTTCGAGCTGTCCCCCATGCTTCAACTTCGCAGGCCATTTCCCAATGTTCACTTTGGTAGCTCATGAATTTCAAAATCAGTTTGCCCAAAACACTTACCATCTTCCTCTCCCTAAACATGCCCCCTCCTCCATTGTTCCCACTGTTAGTACATGGCATCACAATTTAATTCCGCCAGTGATTCAGATCTGAATTCTAGAAATCAGCCCCCTTTTCCTATTTTCCTATGAAGCAGTGTCAAAAACCATTCCTTCAGTTTCCAGTCCAGTCAGTCCATCTCACTGGCTTTCTCAGTTTTGCTCCACCACACTACTTGTGTGTCTTAGGCCACCCTTCTCTTACCCTTCCAGCCTTTAGCCTTGAATCCCTCCAGTCTATCTTCCACTGCTGCTGCTAAGTAGCTTCAGCCGTGTCTGACTCTGTGCGACCCCAGAGACGGCAGCCCACCAGGCTCCCCTGTCCCTGGGATTCTCCAGGCAAGAAAACTGGAGTGGGTTGCCATTTCCTTCTCCACTGGTCCTCAGCAATTCTCTTCCCCGTGTGTCAGTTTTTGAGCTATCAGAAGCATTGGCATAACTGATTGTTTCCACCTTCTTGAAACCCCTTCTCTTTCTTAACTTTTAGGTCACCAGTCTCAATTTTCCTCCTATGTTTTCTGACCAAACTCTTTCAGTTTTCCTTTGCTGGCTATTTTGCTTCACCTAGATGTCTACTGACAGTTATTCCCTGGGAAAGATATCTTCCAACCATATTAAATATTTAAATTTTAAGTGCATTTATATGGTGATAAAACCTACATCTGCATCTGCAGCCTGGACATACCATGTGAACTCCAGAACCAAGAATCTATCTGTCCCCATGTCATCCTTCTTAGATGCTTAAGAGACATTGCAAATTTAATATGTCCAAACTCAAACCCCAGATGTCCCCTTCCGGACACAACTGCTCCTCCTGCAGTCTTCCCTCACTCAGTCAAGGACAAGTCACTCTTCTAGCTGTTCAGAGTCATTTTACTCAGACTGGCCTCTCCACTATTTCTCAGACAGGTCAAGCATGCACTTGTCACAGGGTCTGTGTACCTGCCATCCCTTCTCTCTGAACCAGTGTTCCTCTAGATCCTGTGTCATTCCCCTCCTTACCTTAGCTTTCTGATCAAATGTCTTATCCGCAAAACTTTCTGACTGCTCTACAGAAAATTGCTGTCCTCATCACCATTCGCCATTCCCTAGTTTGAATTTCTCCATACAGTATTTCTAACTATCTGAAAGCCCT
Source organism: Neotragus pygmaeus (assembly GCA_006410875.1). Lineage (NCBI taxonomy): Eukaryota > Metazoa > Chordata > Mammalia > Artiodactyla > Bovidae > Neotragus > Neotragus pygmaeus. The sequence goes on along the minus strand of SJYV01032460.1, from coordinate 15,377 downwards.
TATGTTTGTTATTGATTCTTTTTCTCTCTTCTTCTAAAAGACTTTAAGTTCTGTTAAGGGAGGAACTTTGTCTATTTTGATAGCAATTGGATCAGGGTTTGTATAATAAGATATGGCAGCCACTCAAATACTTGTTAGATAGACAGATGGATGGATGAATAGCCCATGTTTTCCACAGCACTGTAATTTATATATCTGCCAGAACATTTATGCTGTATTATAATTATTGGTTAAGTTTTTTCTGTCATCACCGAACTGCAATCTTCTGAAGAGCCATGTTTTAATCATAACAACATCTTTATGCCTAAAATAGTACTTGGTGCATATTAGGTATACATGTGTGCTTATTTGAAGAAAACAAATTAGGGGAGAGAGAAAGAGAGACATAGTTCATGTATGACCAGGTCAACATAGAGTAATGGGACTTATCTCTTCCTTTTACTTGAGAAATATACTCTTTCTATAGCCTAAAGAGACTTTACTTTTTTAAAGAGCAATTTAAAAATGTATTACTTCCAGGAGCCAGAAGTTTATAGGGTAATGAATGAATATGCTAATAAACAATGCCTATGAATGACAGCTGTAAGCCTCAGATAGAGACAGACATGAAAATCTAAATATACTGCCTTCTCAATCTGCACTGTGTAACTTAAGCACATTACAAAATATTAATGACAAAAGCCATATTTGGGTCCAGCTTCCTTCCTTTACAGATAGCTAAAGTGAGACCAGGAGAGTCACCTTTCAAAGTCACCCTTATTTGTCACAGAGCAAATAAATGGCAATCAGAATACAAAACTATTCTCCTGAATTTCAGTTTCATTTTTCCTAACACTTCAGAGCCTCATCTCTTCTCCACATTCGATACATCTTTAACAAATGTTTGTACCTATCTCTTGATTGATATGACCCTACATTTAATATAATTAAAATGATGAAGAAAACATATTCCCAAACTCAAAGTTGGGGTGGAAGGTTGCTTGTTATAAGCATCAGCTTACCAATTAGGAAATGAGGAAGGTTGGACCATAAAGACAATAAGCTGTTATGGAAATTAATGTTGTCAGCATATAACCATATATGAGTGAAGACGCTCAGTCATGTCCGACTCTTTGCGACCCCATGGACTGTAGCCTATCAGGCTCCTCCATCCATGGGATTTTCCAGGCCAGAGTGCTGGAGTGGGTTGCCATTTCCTTCTCCAGGGGATCTTCCCAACCCAGGAATCGAAGCCGGGTGTCCAGCATTGCAGACGCTTTACCTTCTGAGCCACCAGGGAAGCCTATATAACCATATAAATGTAGCCAAAAACTATCCAGTTAATTGACTTTAAAGGCCTTAGTACTCACATTTGCCCTTGACCACAGCTTAAGATTAGAGTGGCTCTGGGTTGAGCTTGCTACCTTCTCTACCCAAAGAACAAGATCTGTTGCTGAAAGACTAGGAGGTATTTCTAGATTTAGACCCATGAATTGTTACAATATACCCAGCTGGATCATTCATCTTAAAAGCAAACTATTCCCTATTAACATTTTAATAACTTGTTTCTTCTTCAGGATCCCTGTCTTATTAGAAAAGCATTATCATTCACCCAATTAATCAAGCCAGAAACATAGAAGTCAACTGTGATTCTTCACTCTTCTTCCTGCTACCCATCCTCACCCTCATATCCAATCAATCACCAAGTCCCTGGCTTCTACTTCAAATCCTATGAGTGCGCTAGGAGCTTCCACAATGATGTTCCCCCTTCAAGGCTTGCGCCCTCTTATTCATTGCATTCAGACTGATAATTCTAAAATGTTTCTCTTATTATGTATCATTCTCCTGCTCAATAATCTACAAGCGATCACTGTTACCCTAACAACAAAGATCAAACTTACAAGTATGATTTGGCATCTGTATTTTTTCTTCTCACACACACAAAAATCCCCACAATCCCTTCTTGCCTAGACAACAAACATTTACTCACTTCTCATTTCTGTGCCGTTTAAGTGCTCTCCTAACACCTTCAATTACCCTCATCAGACATGTAGTTTTATAAACTCATGATTTCTCTCTCTCTCTAGATTTTAAATCCATAAAAGCAGGACCACCTGTTTACCCTTCACTGTATTCCCAGCATATAGAACAGTTTCCTAGAGGGTAAGTAAGCACCAAGAGTTCTTGGATGAATGAGATGGTAGGGTAGAGAAGGCAATAAAAATTATGCAGGAAGATTAAATCATGAAGAACATCCTGCCATAGAAGGTTACTTCTAAAGCCCCTTGAGTGATAAATACCAATTTCTCCTAGAGTGCAGTAGTACTAACTTGAAATAAACTCTGTAATTTCCAAGAAAAAAAAATTTACCTGGCTGTTTTGGGTCTTAGCTGCAGCACATGGGATCTTTGTTGAGTCACGTGGGGTCTTTCATTGCAATGCACAGACTCACTTGTGGTGCGTGGGCTCCAGAGCACATAGGCTCAGTAGCCGTGGTGCCTGGGCTTAGTTGCCCCACTGGACATGGGATCTTAGTTCCCCGACCAGGGATCTAACCCACATCTCCTCCATTTGAAGGTGGATTCATAACCCCTGGACCACCTGGGAAGTCCCTCTACTTTCCCTTTTATATGGCCACCAAAGGAAGAGCCACTGACCCTCCTTAGCATGTCCTGTCTATTTCTGGGTCACATGGATGACATGGAGAGAAAGAATCAAAAATTAATGACAGACTAATGAGGCAGCAAGGAATCAGCACACAGGATGTGTGGCCGTCAGGGAATACCTGGTACCTGTGGACCAAAAACAACCAGAATTTTGCCTCAGAAGCATTCAGGGTCAAGGCTACATATGAGGTCTCAGGCAGTGATGACAAGACAGGCACACAGATAGGCAGTTTGGCTGGGCCAATGGCCACACAACCTGAGGGCAGGAATAATAGTCCTTTGGGGCTAAAGAATAATTCCTACAAAACTCACAGAAACTGTGTCCAGAACAGGTCCAGGAAGTCTGTGGGAAGCGATTGCTTTCTGAGGGCTTCCAATGCCCTTTAGAGATATAAACCTGATGCTCTCCATTTGGTTCTGACTACTACTCATCAGCTTATTCTGCTCTTTGTTAACTTGGTCTCATGAACCCCTGGCATTTGAAAATGGTCATGTGCTGCACAGATGAAAGAATTCATAAGGAACATGTGGACGACTCAGTCCTAGAAGGTGTCTTCCTGTTGACAGTTTCCCATGACACCAAACAGGAGTCTTGGCAACAGAGACCCTGATGTCAGTCAAGCCTAAAAGGGAGGCACAGATGGAGCTTTTAAAGAGGCACTTGCAAGAAGAAAAATGTGGTTCTCTAAATGTAACAGTAAAAAGAAAGGAAGGAAGAAAGAAATAGTGGCCATTGTGGAAAANTGGAAAAGACTCTGATGCTGGGAGGGACTAGGGGCAGGAGGAGAAGGGGATGACAGAGGATGAGATGGCTGGATGGCATCACTGACTTGATGGACATGAGTTTGAATGAACTCTGGGAGTTGGTGATGGACAGGGAGGCCTGTGATACATGGAGTCACAAAGAGTCAGACACGACTGAGTGACTGAACTGAACTGAAGTGTTGGAAAGGACCATTAAAAGGCTTTGTATATAAAAGAAGTCTCAGTACTTCATTAAAGCAGCATTGATCAGTTACTGGTGTTTACAGCCTGGCACATCTTGGAGAAGTCATCATCTTGGGTCACAGAGATGAGCTATACAATTAATCACTCAGTGCTACCTAACAAGGCATTCAGACAGATGGTTTACTCACCAACAAAGCAAACATCAACTAGTAAGCCAAATAATGTGGTTTTCCTCAATTCTTTCTCTCTTTATCTTTTTGTTGTTGTTGTTAACTCATAACAGGTGAAAATGTCTTGGATTGCAAGGAGATCCAATCAGTCCATAGAGTCAACTTTCAGATATACCATGAGAATGTATGCTAGACAAAGAGGGAACACTGACTTGTAAATNCTCTTTATCTTTTCGTTGTTGTTGTTAACTCATAACAGGTGAAAATGTCTTGGATTGCAAGGAGATCCAATCAGTCCATAGAGTCAACTTTCAGATATACCATGAGAATGTATGCTAGACAAAGAGGGAACACTGACTTGTAAATTTTAAGAACTAGGTCCAAGTCCTAGCTCTGATGGTTACTCTCTGGTCTGGCCTAAGTCACAATATGCCTCTGAATTTCAGGTCTCTCACATATAAAGCATGACTTGATGGCAGGGGTGGTTTTAAGGTTTACAGCAGATAATGCACAATAGATGCACCAGCAAGCATAAACTTCGTGGCTTAAAACAGACTTATCTTACAGTTCTGGAATTAAGAAGTCAAAAGTGATTCTCACTGGACCAAAATCAAGAGCTGCAATTCTTCTGGAAGGGGAGAATCCATTTCTGTGAGTTTTCCAGCTGTAAGAGGCTCAATGCATTCCTCGGCTACTTGCCCCTTCCTCCATTTTCTTTGTTGTTCAGCCACCCAGTTGTATCTCTTTGTTTCCACATGGACTTCAGCACACCAGGTTTCCCTGTCCTTCACCATCTTCTGGAGCTTGCTCAAACTCATGTCCACTGAGTCGGTGATACCATCCAACCATCTCATCCTCTGTCGCCCCCTCCTCCTCCTGCCTACAATCTTCCCCCGAATCAGGGTCTTTTCTAATGAGTCAGCTCCTCTCATCAAGTGGCCAAAGTATTGGAGCTTCAGTATCGATCTGTCTTCTTAGCCAGCAGCATAACACCTTCAATGTACATATTATGCAGACGAACATAGGCTTGTACATGGAGATTTATTTCAGGGAACTAGTTTGCCCAGTTGTGGGGGCTGGCAAGTCCACAATCTCTAAACTCTAGGGAAGGAGCTGATTTTGCACTCCACAATCAGAATTTCTTCTTCAGGTAGACCTCTATTTTGCCCTTAAAAACTTTTCAACTTAATAAATGAGACTCGACACATTATCAAGGATAGATAATCATCTTGATTATAAGGTGAACCACATCTACAAAATACCTTCATAAGGATTAATGTAAATAAGTACAGTTGACTCTTCAGCAACAGGGGTTTGAGGTACACAAGTGCACAATATGAGGATTATCTCTACTAAAAACATAATATGGTACTACATGATTCATGGATGCAGAATCATGGCTAGAAAGGGCCCACTATAAAGTTATATGAGGATTTTCTACTGCTTGGAGGTTCAGCATCCCTAACCCTGGCATTGCTCTTATGTCAATAGCATATTGTTTCTTCCATGGAAATTAGAAACTATATATATATAGATATATAACTATATATCTATATATCTTCACGGTTGACTGGTAATTTAGCTTGGTAAATAAATCTAGGTTGAAAGTAATTTGTCCTCAAAAATTTTTTAATGCTATTCCAGTTTTGTTCTAGTTTTATCTAATATCTAGTGTTATTCTGATATCTGTTCCTTATTTCCCTATTCCTTTCACATCTTCACACACCTATGAGCTCTTTTTATCCTATTGGTTTGAAATTTCATGGTAAAGATGTGATGGTTTGGTCTGTTCAATGTAGAAACAGAAAACTGTTCAATGTAGAAACATCTTCAGGTGAAAGAATCTTTTTCTCTGTATTAACCCTTTAACATTTCTTCCTCTTCATTTGGGCAGTGGTGGTCATCTTGTAATGATTCTTTCATTTTATTTGTTCTCTAATTTTCCAACTCTTTATATTTTTGTTCTATTTTATAGATTTTCTTGATTCTGCTTTCAATTGTCTACTGGTTCTTTTTAACCCCAAATACACAGAAACGATTAAAAGCACAAACTATCTTGGTTCTAGCTCTGACTCTACCACTTAGTATTTGAGGCTCTTGGAAAGTGGGGATAATCAAAGTATGTGATTCTCAAGAGTAAATGAGTTAACATTTACATTTTATTTTATTTTTCAGCCACACTGCGCGGCATGTGGAATTCTAGTACCCTGCTGCTGCTGCTAAGTCTCTTCAGTCATGTCCGACTCTGTGCAACCCCAGAGATGGCAGCCCACCAGGCTCCCCTGTCCCTGGTAAGTAGGGATAAAACATGTGGCCCCTGCATAGGAAGTGTGGTATTAACCACTTGACCACCTGGGAAATCCCAAAATTTATATTTTAAAACACGGCCTGTCAGTAAAAATGGCTATCATTTAAAAATCTACAAACAATAAGTGATGGAGAGTGTGTGGAGAGAAGGAAGCCCTCCTAACAGTTGGTGGGGACGTAAACTGGGACAGCCACTCTGGAGAACAGGATGGAGGTTCCTTTAAAAACTAAAAATGGAGCTATGTAAGCCTGCAATCCCACTCCTGAGCATACACCCAGAGAGTAACATGGTCTGAAAGGATACATGCACCCCCAATGTTCATTGCAGCACTGTTTGCAATAGCCAAGGCATGGAAGCAACCTAAATGTCTATTGGCAGAGGAATGGATAAAGAAGATGTGGTACATATATACAATGGAATATCACTCAGCCATTAAAAATAATGAAATAATGACATCTGAAGCATTGGATGGATGGAACTAGAGGTTGTCATACTGAGTGAAGTAATCAGACAGGAGAGAAATATCATGACATCCCTTACATGCAGAATCCAAAAAATGATACAAATGAACTTATTTATGAAACACAAACAGAGAACAAATATATGGTTGTCAGGCGGGGGTGGCCAGTGAAGGAAAGAGAGAGCTAGGGAGTTTGGGATTGACATGTACACTCTACTATATTTTAAATGGATAACAAGGTCCTACAGTATAGCACAGGAAACTCTACTCAATGTTATGTGGCAGCCTGGATGAGAGGGGAGTGTGGGGGAGAATGGATACATGTATATGTGTGGCTGAGTCCCTTTGTTATCTACCAAAACTATCAACAGCATTGTTAATTGGCCATACACCAAAACAAAATACAAAGTTAAAACAACAACAACAAAGAAACACCACCTGACACACAGTAAATGATATATAGTTAAACAATTATGGGCATCTCCAGTCCCAGATTTCTAAAACACTGGTGAACATCAATGAACAAAAAGCTGTACCTTCCATTAACTTCATCTCCCTACTTTCTCATATTCACACACTCTGTTTAAAACCAGAAAGAAGCACTCACCTCTCCCTTTTGTCTCCCAAACAATGTATCTCACCACCCAATCCACATCCTGAGAAAATTCCCTTCAGCCATTTCTTACTTCATCTACACATTACTCAGTATCTTGCCTATAATCTTCTAGAGGATAAGTCCTCTAGAAGTTATCAGGGGATAATAGCCACATTATTAGGAGGACCCTGAATCCTGCCATTTGAAAAATCTTTGAAAAACTAGAGCTCCTTGTACCTGAGAAGAGATGACTCAGTGGAGAGGTAAATGTTTTCTCCTTGCCTGTGTATCTCCCAATTCCCTTCAGTTGACAGTAACTTTCCAATTCTCCTTGGAAAAACCATTCTTCCCTAACTCTGAATCTAAGTTTTTCAAAAGGGATTCACTACTTAGCTCCAGGAGTGGAGGAGACACACAACCAGTGCAAATAGGGCACTGGATTTCCTTGTTTCATTGAAAGGTTCATAACTGTACTAATGCTCAATAAAATTAACATCAACTCTGAGACTCTCCTGGATCTATTGGGAAAGTCATGTTATGAAATCTTGCATGACTAAGAAGCCAACACAGAAGAAAGACAAGCAGAGAGGACAGAAATGGATTACCAAAAACACCCACCCTAAATCTGTTTGTATCTGAAGCTATTGACTATGGGATTTTTCACTGATATAAGCCAATACATTCCTAGTTTTTGTAAGACAGTTTAAGTTGGGACCTAAGTCTTTTTTCAGGCTAAGTCAGGACTCCTGACTAACTCAGGACTCCTGCCCTGATGAGCATGAAATAACAGCATCACTGAACTGAGTTCATTCACTGGGGAGACATTTACCTCATACTCATTCTGTGCCACAGTCTTAGGGATTTCTGAAAAATTCTGGTTGGAACAGATGACTAATTCATAAATTGACCTTGGCCTATATAATATAGCAACATCTTATTAAGTCCAACACTTGAAAGAATATTCTTTAAGGGGATAGGATTAAGGCAGAGATCATCTCTTCTACTCAAATAAATATTTACAGTCACATTTCTTATTTTTCCCAGTAAGGTAAGTGCTTAAATGCTGTAAAAAGCATATCTCTTCATGATAAGTAAAAGTGGTTTAGAAAAGGAAAAGGGATTTGCCCAAGAAACTCAAGATTACAGGAAAGAGACAAGAGAATGTGAGAGCATAGGCCATGAATTCATACTGATCGGATTTTAAACCCTGACTCTGTCTCTTATTAGCTGTCAACTTTTAAATGACTGTTTTATATTTCAGGTTCCTCAGTTATAAATTATCGACAGTTGTCATAACTCACAGGTCCTTGTGAGGTTTAAATGTGATTTCTTATGTAAAAAAATTAGCATGTTTTCTAGCATAGATTTTACTAATATCATCAACAATAAATTGGGCTTAAATCTGTCTCCCCACTGCAACAAAACTCTAGATTTGGTAAAGTTGTTTTATCCATTACATTCTACCTTAAATGTTGTTCTTTTCTCTGAGATACTTAAGAAAGATCTGCCCATTCTCTGTCTTGTGNTTTTCTAGCATAGATTTTACTAATATCATCAACAATAAATTGGGCTTAAATCTGTCTCCCCACTGCAACAAAACTCTAGATTTGGTAAAGTTGTTTTATCCATTACATTCTACCTTAAATGTTGTTCTTTTCTCTGAGATACTTAAGAAAGATCTGCCCATTCTCTGTCTTGTGTGATTTACTTAGTTATATGGCTTTATCCAATAACCTTTGCCATCCTGAGATCACATGTCAAAAATATGAATGAGTATCATTGCTGTTATAGGAAAGAGAAAGTTATCCATGTGATGATTAATTTTATGTGTCAAACTAACTGGACCACACGTGCTTAGATATTTGGTTGCACATGTTTTTTGTGAAAAGAAGAGAGGCGAAAAGCAAGGGAGAAAAGGAAAGATATAAGCATCTGAATGCAGAGTTCCAAAGAATAGCAAGAAGAGATAAGAAAGCCTTCTTCAGCGATCAGTGCAAAGAAAGAGAGGAAAAGGACAGAATGGGAAAGACTAG
>SJYV01032459.1:0-11319 GCA_006410875.1 Neotragus pygmaeus | reverse complement strand
TCACCGGGGAGGGGGGAGTCATGTTGGGTGGGGGCCAGGCCGGGAGGCCGCCCTAGAGTCTCCCCCAAGGAGATGCCAGGAGCACCCCCACCCCGACCCCATGGACAGGAGGCTACGGACAGATAACAACACGGACCCCCTTCTCCCCACGCCAACCACCTGCACAGGAGGCAGGCTGAGTGAGGGTCTTGGTGAGTCGGGACAAAAACCAAGAGGGTGGACACGCTGGGGAGCCCGGGAGAACAGATGCCGATGAGGGGACAGCCCAGAACCTCGGGCAAGACATAGACCCATCCGCCCGCGGCGGTCCTCAGGCCCCTCTTCCCTGGGCCAGCCTCATCTCACTCAGAGGCCCCAGTTAGACCCACTGTTCTCCAAGCAGAGCCCGCCCCTACCCCGCCCGGCTCGCTCCATCCACACCTCCGCACACACCCCATCATCTCTCCTTCCTGCAGCAAGGACCGGGCTCCTCCCCCCGCCACGAGGATGGACAGATGGATGCATGGATGGATAGAGTGACAGGCGGTCGACATTTGCAAAAAGCTGACTCAACAGGCTCCAACACCTGGCGTCCCCCCAGACCAGAGGCTACACGTGGTGGAGGCCCGGGTGGGAGACCAGCTGCTTTGCAAAAGGCCCGGAGGATGGTCCTCCCNACATTTGCAAAAAGCTGACTCAACAGGCTCCAACACCTGGCGTCCCCCCAGACCAGAGGCTACACGTGGTGGAGGCCCGGGTGGGAGACCAGCTGCTTTGCAAAAGGCCCGGAGGATGGTCCTCCCTGGCCCGGCCGGCCTGGCCCGGCCCAGCCCCGCGGGGCCTGAGGCCGAGGTGGGCAAACCAGAAGCGGCACAGCACGTGGGACAGGTATACTCACATCTCCCTCACACTGAGCCAAGTTACCCAAAGCAGAACGGCAAGGAACAAAAACAAAGAGTTAGTGAGTCCACAGCGCAGGCAAGTGGGAGCGGGCCCCCTGGGGACGCACAAGCCCGCCCTCCGGAAGGAGTCCTGACTGGAGTGTGGCTGCCAAGGGGTGGCGGGGGATGCCCTGCTGGGCTGGAGCCCGCTGGGATGCTGTACCAGGGCCCAGCTTGGGAGGGGGTGTCCTGCTAAAAGCCACACACTTGGGGCTGGTCTGGGCCAACCAGCCGGACCGGAGGTTGTGCCACTCCGGTGATGAAGGAAGCGCTCCCCGGCCTGGCGGACAGAGGAAGGCCTGTCCTGGCCAAGGGACTGTAGAGAGCGGCCCAGCCCTGAGGGGCGGGGAGCCTGTCCTGTCCAGGGGGGCTCAGGCAGCCACAGCTCATCCTGCCCAAGCCCGACCCAACGCCGGTGGCTGAGGCCCTGCCTCCGGTCTGGACTCCACACACCCGGACGAGGTGCCACAGCTCTCGCCAGGGGCACCGACCAGGCTCCGTGGCCCCTGGGGGCCACACAAAGGGAGGGGAATGCGAGGAGAATGCGAGGAGGGCCGGGGCTGTAACTAACTCTCGGGCAGCGGGGGGACCTGGCTTTCCCTGGCCGAGGGCCCCGCCAGGGGCAGGTGCCAGTGTCCCTGGAGTGTCCCGGACCTGACCAGGGGAGCTCCCACCTCGGGGTGTGAGGCGGCCTTGCAGCCCCTGCACCCTGAGCAGCCGGGCCCTTGGGGCCCAGCTCTCCCAAACCTTGGCCTCGCCCTGGTCACCGTGTGCCAGGCTGCATCCCCTCGGCCCGGCTGAGCAGAAGGGGAGCCAAGAGAGCCCCGCCTCCATCCAGCGACGCGGGGCTCCCTGAAGGGCCCGGACCGCCCCTGGGCGGGGGAGCAGCCCAGCTCTGGGACCTCCACACCAGCGCAATGGAGCCTGAGGACAGGACGGGGCACCCGGGGAACAGCGCTGGAGCGGCGGAGAAGGGGGCGCGCGGTTAGTAGCGGAGCCATGCCCGGGCAGAGCCGGGAACAGAGCTGAGCATCCAGGGAGGGCAGCGCGGGGGGCATGCGAGAAGCCAACCGGCTGTCTATCTGGGGAGGCTGCGGGCTGCCCTGAGCTCAGGTGAGGGTGCTGCGGGTCTACCCGCCACCCGCTCCCGGACCCAGTGTCTGCCCTGGGAACCCACAGCTCTGGGTCGGCAGGGTTCCGTTGGGGGTGGGAGCAGAAAGGCATGACCTGACGTGGTCTGCCCCGAGCAGTGCCCCCCAGCTAGGCTTTGACGGGGAGGGAGGTCATGCCAAACACCACGAGCCTCCACCCTGAGCCTCCACCCGCTCCGGTCCAGCAGGACACCTACCGTGGCTTTGGCTTCGGCAGCCTTGGCCTTCTTGAGCCGCGCTTTGGAGGCATCCAGGTCTAGACGCCGGTTCTGCAGGAGTCGCCTCTCCTTCTGTTGTGGGGCGGGGTTGGGGGGAATCAGGGATGTGAGCCCCACAGCTGCCATGGGAGACCCCAGGGCCCAGTGGGACCAGCCCATAGGACCATCTGGCCAAGACAGGGAAACTGAGGCCTGGACAGGCAAGGTCAAACACTCCAGGCCACTCGGTCCACAAGAGCCACGTCTGGGGAGGCCCTAAGGGCTGCGGGGCCCCGGGCTGGGTTCCGAGGCTCCGAGGAGAGGGCAGCCAGGGTCAGCAGGAGGCGCGCAGCCCCAGGCTCCTCACCGAAATCGTCTTCCAGTCCCCTTCCAGGAAGTTGCGCAGGGGCGTGAGGAAGTTGATGGAGGCCATGTGGATGAAATCTCTCTCGGCCGCTCCCAGGCGCTTTTCCGCTTCCGCCACCTTGATCAGTGTCTTCCCTGAGAAGCAGAGTTGGGGGTGAGGAGGCAGGCTGAACTCTGCTCTGGCTCCCAGGAGGGAGGAGAGAGCTCCGAGAGAGATGTTCTGAGAGGCAAGAGCAGAAATGACTGGCCTGGGAAAATGGGAGAAAATCTGTATATCCACATACCCACTGACCAGTAAATACCATGACACCCCAAAACCAGAACACTTTGCAGCCCTTAGGAAGAAGGCGGCTGGGACTTTCAGAGCAACGGGGTTGGCGGGGGGGTGCTCAGCAAATCCTCCTCCCAGAAAGCACACAGGGCCTTCCTGGGGGTCCGATGGCTGAGACTCCACTTCCGCTGCAGGGGTGCAGGTTTGGTCCTATGCAGTACGATAAAAAAGAAAAACTTAACCTATTTATCTATCTCCTTCAAAAACAAAACAAAACTGGACACAGTTGTCAAAAACAATCATTTCTGGACTCTGGAAATTGACCAAAGGCGAGTAACAAATTGAGAAGCATTTACTCCAGAACTACAGGACCTTGGTAAGAACCATGGAGATGGTGGCTTTTTAGCCTGGATGTGCTCCCCTCTCTCCAAGCTCTGTGGTGTGCCCCTCTATCAGGGTGGGGTAAGCCCTGAAGCTGCTGGAAGGGGAGGACTTGATTTTGGCTGGAACACAGAAAAACCCTCAAGACATGGTCATAAGCAGTAATGATCTCAATGGCAAATAATCAGGACAGGCCAACATCACAGCTAACAGGAAGCTGGAGGATTGGCTGGAATAAGCAGCAGACCTGGCAGAAATTTAGCAGGAGAGCTGGGAAATGAGACAGTCACAGTGAGCCTTGATACACTCCAGACAGCTCTGCTGGTCTAGAAGGCTGTGCCTGTGTGTAGCATGCATGGGAGGCACAGGAGAGAGCCCCAGCTATCAAATCATTCTTGGCTAGTGTTAGGCTTTGCACATTCACGAAGTAAAAGCTAGGCACACATATAAACTGCTTGAACTTGAGTGTGTTCCCCAGCCCACTCATAAATTCATCAGCAAAGCCTTAATGGTGCAAGACGTCTAAGCACAACTTCTGAGTAATCATTAGCTGACCATCAACATATGCTGACCTGGAAGCAACGCTGAGGAAGCTAGGCTTAAAAGTAAAAAGAATAAGTAGAAAAATAAGCAGAGACATCAGTAGCCGCATACAGCAAAGAACACAGACTCTAAACAATTAGCTCAGGTACCTCTCTAAAGAAACAAACAGCACTAACGGCCCAAGAAGAATTACAAGACACGCCAAGAAATAGGAAAGTACAGTCAACACACAGGGAAAGAAAAGCAATCAACAGACACTGTCTCCGAGGAGATATTAGAGTTAGCAGACAAAGACTTCTAAGCAGCTATTACAAGTAAGTGGAAAAGAAAAAACAAAAACAACCAAAATCATAATGGTAGGGAGAGACAAACTCTGGTGTAGGATAAAACTACTATATATGAAATAGACAAGCAACAGCATATACCATATAGCACAGGGAATCATAGCCATTACTTTGTTAACAACCTATGACGGAATATAATCTGCAAAAATACTGAATCACTATGCCATATACCAGAAACAAACACATATTAAAATCAACTATACTTCAATTAAAAAATAAAAAATAGAACCATGTTTAAAGATGGAAGATTAATACAACATTGTAAAGCAATCATCCTCCAATTAAAATTTTTTTTAAAAGATTTAAGGAAAGTATGATGACAATGACTTCTCAAACAAGAAATGTCAATAAAGAGATTAAAATTTTAAAAAAGTGAAAATTCTAGAGTTGAAAAGTTTAACAACTGATATGAAAAAAAAAATCACTAGAAGGGTTCTACGGCAGATTTGAACTGACTTCTTATCAGACACAAGGGAGGTCAGATAGTGAGAGAATATACTCAAAGTGATGAAAGGAAAAAACTCTCATCTAAGAATTCTATACACCGCAAAGCTGCCTTCCAAAAGTGAACATAAAGACATTCCCAGCTGGACAAAGGCTACAAGAATTCATTGCTGGCAGACCTGCCACAGAAGAAATACTTCACATACAAGTGAAATGACACTAGACGGTAACGTGAATCCACATAAACACAGAGCAGCAGTAAAGGTAGCTAAGTAGACACACACAAAAGACGACATGTTTTTTTTTTCTCTTTTCTTAACTGATTTAAAAGACAACTGCATAAAACAATCATTATAAAACTGTATTGTTGAGAAATGGTATGTGTGGCAATGTGAGCACAAAGGAAGAGGGAGGGAAGGGAGTTATCCTGGAGCAAAGTTTCTCTATTTTACTGGAATTCAGTTAGCATTACTCTGAAGCAGACTGTGTTAACATTCAAGTTTTAAAACCACTAAGAAAAATGTTTTAAGTTAAAGAAAAAAAGGAGCAAAGAAATTAGAATGTTACACTAGAAAATATCTTTTTAACTCAAAAGAAGTCAGTAAAAGAGGATCAAACAAAAAAGACCTGAGATATAGGGAGAATAGTAACAAAACAGCAATCCATGAGGCTTAACATCATCAAAACCAACAACCCAGTGAAAAATGGGCAGATCTAAACAGACATTATCGATTAAGACATACAGATGGCCAAAAGACACATGAAAAGATGCTCACCATTGCTAATTATTAGAGAAATGCAAATCAAAACTACAGTGAGGTATGACCTCACACCAGTCAGAATGGCCATCATCAAAAATCTACAAATAATAAATGCTGGAGAGGGTGTAGAGAAAAAGGGACCCTCCTACACTGCTGGAGGGAATGTAAATTGGCACAGCCACTCTGGAGACCAGTATGGAGGCGCCCTCAGAAAGTACAAACAGAGCTACCATACAATCCTTCAATCCCACTCCTGGGCATGTATATACTTGGGAGAAAATAGTAATTGGAAAAGCTACCTGCACCCCAATGTTCATCGTGGCACTATTTACAATAGCCAAAACATGGAAGCAATCTAAATGTCTGTCAACAGATGAATGGATAAAAAAGATGTGATAAATATATACAATGGAATATTACTCAGCCATTAAAAAAAAAAGAATGAAATAATGCCATTTGTTGCAACATGGATGGACCCAGAGATTGTCATACTGGGCAGAGAAAGGCAAGTATCATGATACCACACAAACGTGGAATCTTAAAAAATGATACAAATGAACTTCTAAGACAGAAACAGACTTCACAAACATAGAAAACAAACATGGTTACCAAAGGAGAAACTGGGATGTTGTTGGGGGCGGGGGGGAGATGAGGGGTAAATTAGGTTGGGATTAACACATACACACTGCTACTTATAAAACAGATAACCAATAAGGCCTGCGGCAGAGCACAGGGAACGATACTCAACATTTTGGAATAACCCAAAGTGAAAAGACTTTGAAAAGGAGCATATATCTGTGTATATAACAGCATCACTGCGCTGTATACCTGAAACTAACCCAATACTGTAAGTCAACTACATTCTAATTCAGAATTAATTAATTAAAAATTTAAAAATAAACCGGATCAAGGGATGTTTGTACAATTCTGTAAATATACTAAAAATCACCAAACTGTACACTTAAAGCAAGTGCACTTGACAGTACATAAATTGTACCTCAATAAAACTTCAGTAAAAAGCAGTAGAAGATTGAAGTGGCTCTGTAAGTGCTATTGTGAACGGATAATCTGTAAAGCAACACCAAGTTTAAAAATCAGGTTGTGGAATCGCACACATAAGATAATATGATCCCATTAAAAAATGCACACAAACCAAAAGTGGGTAAAGGAGGCTCTTTTTTTTTGGCGGGGGTGGTGTGCCATGTGGTATGCAGGATCTTAGTTCCCTGACCAGGGATGGAACCCAGGCCCACCACACTGCAAGTGTGGAGTCTTAGCCACTGGACCAGCAGGGAACTCCCGGGAGGCTTCCATTTTTCACTGTTGTCACCTCTGTTGATTGAGGTATTTGCAAGGAGAAGGAATCCAGGCAGCACATGTGTAAATACAAGACCAGAGACAGGAAGGAAAGGAGGGAGGGAGGTCAGGGCCAGAGGCCGGGGCTCACCGTAGGGGGTGGTGGGCCCCAGCTCGCTGGCCGCCTCGGCCATGTACTGCGCCAGCAGCTCCCCGTTGGTGACCCGCGAGGGCACCTTCCTGTCCAGCTTCTCGTACAGGAACTCCTCCACTCGGGCGCCTGTGGGAGACAGCAGCCAAAGCCACGGGGCCCTTCCGGAGAAGCCCAAGGCCAGGCCAGGACCGGCCCCCAGGGGCGCCCAGCCTGGTGACTGATTCCCCACCCTGTGAGACCCCTCACTGGGAAGGAGAAGCCACGGCCCAGAGACGTGAAGTGCCTGCCTGAGGTCACCCAGCTGCGGTGACGGGCCTCCCACTCCCCCTCCTTAGAATATGGACTCACAGAGCGGGACACACAGGGGGCGCTAGTGGTGAAGAACCCGCCTGGCAATGCAGGAGACCTAAGGGCCACGGGTTCGATCCCGGGGTGGGGAAGATTCCCCGGAGGAGGGCATGGCAATCCACTCCAGGATTCTTGCCTGGAGAACCCCCCTGGACAGAAGAGCCTGGTGGGCTACAGTCCACAGGGTCACAAAGAGTCAGACATGACTGAGCGACTTAGCATGCGTGCACACACCACACGTGTGAACAGCACTCTGGCCAGACCCAGAAAGCTGTGAGCACACCGTCTTAACTAAGAGCAGACATACAGGCAGACGCGTCTCCGGACCCCAGGGCGGGTTCCCCTGCAGCTGCGGGGCCTGCCCTGTGCTCTCGTGCGACCCTGGATGGGCCTTCTTCTTCCCTGACCCTCACTGCCTGCTCCCCAGTGGCTGGTCTCCCGTTTCTCCTGCCGCTTCTCCCAGGGATGTTTTAGTTTCCAGCCTTTAGCTCCTCTGTGTAAAACTTGCATTTCCATGTCCCAGAGAGTGAGTGCACTGTGGAGCCCAACCCCCAGACTGCTGTTTCTAATGGGGACCACCCCCCCTTCCCATGCCACCGACAGCAGCCTTAAGCCCCAAGAGTCTAACCCAAGTCCCGCCTGCTGCCCAGGCCCACCTGCACAGCCTCAGCAGCTGGGCCCCTGCCCTCGGCGCCGTGCCCCTCACCCAGGGCCAGCCTGTGTCCACTCACTGGGGTTGGGCTGCAGCAGCACCTCTGTCTGCCTCAAGATCTTCTCGGTCCAGTTCTTGNTGCCACCGACAGCAGCCTTAAGCCCCAAGAGTCTAACCCAAGTCCCGCCTGCTGCCCAGGCCCACCTGCACAGCCTCAGCAGCTGGGCCCCTGCCCTCGGCGCCGTGCCCCTCACCCAGGGCCAGCCTGTGTCCACTCACTGGGGTTGGGCTGCAGCAGCACCTCTGTCTGCCTCAAGATCTTCTCGGTCCAGTTCTTGGTGCTGTCCGCCCGGGCCAGGAGGCTCTCAAAGTGGGCGTCAAGCTCGGTCTTCTCGGCCTGGCCGAATTTCTCCTCTGTGAACTGCGGGCGGAGGGTAGGGGGGAGCACCCAGGGGTGGAAGACTCAGCAGGGGGGAGGGGAGGACCAGCCCTGCCCCACCCATCTACCCCTCCTGCTGGCTGGAACTCAGGCCCTCAGGTCCAGGAACCAGCCTAGCCCATCCGCTCTGGGACCCCAATCAAACAACCCTGCCCTGGGCCTCAGCTTGCTCCTCTGTGACATGGGATGGTTGGGCCAGAGGCGGCAGATCCCAGTTAGTTTTGGAAATCCAATGAAAGATACAGACACCCCCTGCCCCCCAAATGCACACCTGTACAAAATCAAACGCAACTTAAGGATCTGCTGGTAGGCCATCACTGAGGGTCCTCCCAGCCTGACTCTGGAGAAAAGCACTTGGCAACGAGTGCTCAGGGACACGAGGGGCACAGAGCAAGGTCTGGGGTGATCAGCAGGTGCCAGGGCAGCTGAGAGCCCTGGGGAAGGGGTCCTGGGGGAGTGAGTGGGAAGAACCCAGGTTCCAGAACCAGAGGAACATGATTCAAGTCTCAGTTCTGATGAGCAGTGTGACCTGGGCCAAGTGGCTTTGTCTCTCTGAGCATCAGTTTCTGAAGCTGAAAATGGGAATAATGAGGAATAGCATCTCCCTCATAGGTTGTGAGAAGGAAATAAAAAAGATGTGGGTAAGATATGAAGGCCAGGATCTGGTGGGGAGTTCGGTGACCAGTGTTAAGGGCTGATGCTGTAAAGATCTGATGGGAAGGGAGAGGGGTGGGATGGAAGATGGCCTCTGCTGACTGGCATGGTACATGGGGAGCAGTGCCAACTCATCTGAGCCAACTGCTGGGCACGCCTAGGTCCAGGAAGCTCGGCAGCCCCACCCCGAGGCCAGGGAGAGACCAGGATGTCACAGGGTCCCCCTTCCGAGCTGGCTGAAGCCATGGGGGCCACATAGGAACAGCCAGAAACCAGCCCAGGTCCTGGCCCTTTTGATCTCAAAGGCCCTGTCCAGCCGTGGTGGGTGATGGTCAGAGACAAACCGCACAGGAGCAAGATCAGCTCTGACAACAACAGACAGTGCTGATCCGGCGCTCAACACGGGCAAGTTTCCCCTTTCACAGAAGGGGCCACCGAGGCCAGGCACGAGGCAGGCTGCACTGGAGTCAGGGTCGTCATGGGCTGGGGGTCTGGAGGCCCTTCTCAGATGACCTGGCAGCCCTGAGTCACCCAGAGGCAAAGGACAGCTCCAGCTGCAAGGAGCGGGAGGCCCCACCGGCTTCAGGCCGCTCCAGCTCAGCAGCCATCAATTATGCATGGGGGCTTGGGTTTCTCTCTGCGGGGCCAGGTGGGCAGGGGCCAGAGCCTGCGGCTCCCTGCCTGGGAGCCAGCTACTCTCACTCTCCTGACTCTTCTTCCTCACTTTCCATAAACCGGGGCCTCCTAGAGCTGGGCCCTGAACAGGCCTGCCCTCACCCAGCCTCTTTGAGGGTGGGGGTGGTGCTAGCCCCATTTTCCGGATGAGAAAACTGAGGCTCAAAGTCACCTCTCTGGTCCTCAGTTTCCACCGGGGGTATGGGGATACCAGGAACCATCTCACAGAATATTCGGGAGGTGCTTAGTTCTGTGGTTAGCACACAGCACAGGCCTGGTAAATGTCAAGTGGTGTCAACATCGTCATCATCACCAATAAAAGATCTCCTACAGGTCCCTCCTCGGCTCCTAGGAGCCACCTAGGGACGTCCTTACCCCGATGGGACCAGCTGCTCTGATTCCGGTGATGGTGTCACGCTCAGTATCTCCTCCCCTTCTTGCCACGGTTATGGGCAGCACTTTCCACCTGGCCACCTGGCCCTCACACTACACATCCACCCACGTTCAAAGTCCAACCAGGTTTTTCCAACGTCCTGGGCATCCCTCCCACGCCCACTGTTGCCTGCTCAGCTCAGATGAAAACAATGCTACAGCCTCCCTGGCTTTTATTATCGTCACTCCTGCCTCTGCGCCTAGTAATTCAGTCAGTACTACTGACAGCATGGTACTAGCACTTCCACTGCCCACTCCCCGCTCCCTGGCATCTCACCCGAATATGCTTCAGCTTTTCCTGCCTGGGTGCCCTTTGCCGAGCTGTTCCCATCACCGCGATCAACTCTGCAAACCCCTCCACAGTTCGGGGACTGAGAGGCCACCCTAGGATCACCCATGCAAAAGGGATCCAGCCTCCGGCTTCTTCTCCCAGGTTCCGTTCTGTACGGGGTGGGGACGAGGTGAGGCTCTTTCAAAGTGCCCTCAGTACCTGGAGGGGCTGGGCGCTTGCCCAGTATGTCCTTCCACCTGGCAAGGTGGCACCCACGCAGAGGAGCTGCCCAAACATTGATACTAAACCACCCTCCGTCCCTTCTGGCTGACTCCTATCCCAGGGCCGACTGGCCTGGGGGAGGCGGTCACCCAAGTGGGCTCTCCTGCCCAGGTCACATTTCAAGCCCCTCTTTCTTCGGGCCGCCACCTGGCCCCATTCTTGCCAAGAGAAAGGGCCCAGGCTTCAGAGGCTCATGACTGCAGAGTCCGAGGCTGCTCCCTGCAAGATGGCAGCAGCAGGGGGTGGGCGGCTGGAGCCAGAGAAAGTCTCTATTTATAAAGCTCCCAGCTCCCTCCTCCGCCCTGGAGGCGGGGGGCCTGGGCGCTGGCTCCCACGCCACCAGTATGGGTGACCCAGTGGGCCTGCTCCCACGAGGCCATGGGGCCCAAGCCTCCCCACGCCCCAGGGTCTGCAGACCTGGCAGGATCGGGTGCTAGGGCCCCACAGTAGCCGGAAACTGGCAGATCAGGTTCTTCCCAGATGTGGGAGATAAAGTGGTTGCCATACCAACACAGGGGGCGAACTCCCCACCTTCTGGATGGATTGGGGCCGGCCAATGAGCTTCAGGCTGCAGGCATCCCCACTAAGGCTGGGGTCACCAGCAGGGCTGGGAACCCAGGGCAGCAAACCCTCTCTGGGGCACCCATCCTCTACGGGACGCTGTGCTTTCTAGTAAACATGGGCACGTGGGCTTCCAAGAGACGGTCTGGGGCTGGGCTCCTCCAGAGAACCAACCGC
>SJYV01032458.1:0-19627 GCA_006410875.1 Neotragus pygmaeus | reverse complement strand
GTGAAGAGTTGACTCTTTGGAAAAGACTCTGATGCTGGGAGGGATTGGGGGCAGGAGGAGAAGGGGAGAGTTGAGTATGAGATGGCTGGACGGCATCACTGATTCGATGGACGTGAGTCTGAGTGAACTCCGGGAGTTGGTGATGGACAGGGAGGGCTGGCATGCTGCGATTTATGGGGTTGCAAAGAGTCGGACATGATTGAGTAACTGAACTGAACTTGCTTTTTCTATGATCCAACGGATGTTGGCAAATTGATCTCTGATTCCTCTGCTTTTTCTAAAACCAGCTTGAACATCTGGAAGTTCATGGTTCACAGTTCGTGTATTGTTGAAGCCTGGCTTGGAGAATTTTGAGCATTACTCTACTAGCATGTGAGATAAGTGCGGTTGTGTGGTTGTTTGAGCATTCTTTGGCATTGCCTTTGTTGGGGATTTGGAATGAAAACTGACCTTTTCACGTTCTGTGGCCACTTCTGCANTGGCTTGGAGAATTTTGAGCATTACTCTACTAGCATGTGAGATAAGTGCGGTTGTGTGGTTGTTTGAGCATTCTTTGGCATTGCCTTTGTTGGGGATTTGGAATGAAAACTGACCTTTTCACGTTCTGTGGCCACTTCTGCATTTTCCAAATTTGCTGGCATATTGAGTGCAGCACTTTCACAGCGTCATCTTTTAGGATTTGAAATAGCTCAACTGGAATTCCATCACCTCCACTAGCTTTGTTCATAGTGATGCTTCCTAAGGATCACTTGACTTCACATTCCACAAGTGAAACTAAAATTAAAAAACATCACTTCTAGCACTTTTGTTGACAAGAATTTATTCACATGGTCATACCTAGCCACAAAGGAGCCTGAAAATATAGTTTCTTGCTGGGTGTGTTGCAGAAAAGAGGACTCTTTCCAGGGCCCAAAAGGGGGGCTTATCTAGCACTTAGAAATTAATTGTCCAAGGAGACACACATGCTCACAAAGCAAGAGATGTTATTGGGAAGGGGCGCCAGGGCAGAGAGCAGGAGGGTAAGAGAACCCAGGAGGACTGCTCTGCCATGTGGCTTGCAGTCTTGAGTTTTATGGTGATGGGGTTAGTTTCCAGGTTTTCACTGGCCAATCACTCTGACTCAGGGTCCTTCCTAGTGGTACACCCATTGCTCAGCCAAGGTGGATGCCAGAGAGAATAATTCTGGGAAGTGGCAGGACATACCTTTTCCGAACTCTTCCAGTTGGTGGTGGCTTATCAGTTCCATGTTCCTTACTAGAACCTCCCTCTGTAAAATAATTCATGCAGATGAATGCCTGGACAGGGTGGGCAGTTTCAGTTCGTGTGTTTCACCTAACAAGTGTCCATGTGCCAACCTATGACTCTGCTGTAGTAGAAGAGAGGTTGTGTTTGGGGGGATAAATGGCAGCCTGTCACACTGTCTAAGCATTTTAAATATCTTAAAATCATTGCCAGCTTGATAGACAAAAGAGGGCATCTTGCCATTTTAATTTGCATTTATTTTGCTCACTAGAAAAGATGATCATGTTTTCACTTTTTACTGGCCATTTGTCTTTTTTTTAATGTGATTTATTTTTATTTTAGTGTGTCTTTGGTCTTCTTGTCCACTGACTTTTTAGGGAGTCTTATTGGTCAAAGGAGCTCTTTCAAGTTTAAAAATAATAATTCTTTTTTGTCAAAGGTACTTTAAAAAAACAATGGACCTAGTTTAAAACTGAAATGAAGAAAGTAATTATAAAAATCACAAAATAGACACGCTTCACTGAACCTCATGGTGGATATGTCTGGTCCCTTACTCCTGGTGATTCACAAGCACTTTGCCTTTGTCTCTCTCCTCTAGTTCAGGTCTCCACATGGCAATTTTATGTGCCATTACTTGGAAACAGGCAAATGAAACATACTACTATGCTCTTGGAGAAATGACAAGGGATTTTTGCCATGAGGTTGAAATCTCCTATTCAGGCAGGCAGAAGGTGGGCACCTAATTTGCAGCCTGTTTCTCAAGCACAGGAGATATCATTACTGTAGAGATCAGTGAGTGTCAGTCCCCTTGGTGTGGATTCTCAAGCTGCCTACTTCTGGAGAATTATGGTTAGCCCAGTCACTAGGCTGTGATTCACAAAATACTACTCCAATGTCTTAACTAGAGTTCCCCTCAAAACAGAGCCTGAGACAAGGAGTTGGGGACTGGAAGTTTAGTCGTGAGGTCATACCATGAGACTGAAGCAAGAAAAGGAGGAATGATACAGGGGAGGAGAGAACTCCAGAAAAAGGTGAACATTGGAATGGGCAAGTGATGGTCAGTCTGCTGTGGAATCCCTAAGAAAGGGTGTAGAACACACTTGAAAATTGTCTCTCTGAAGGACAGTAAACAGGGGCATTTGTTCACTGGCTCCCAAAACATATCCACTGATTGAAAATTGACAACAAGGGCTTTCCTGGTGGTCTAGTGGTTAAGAATTCGCCTGCCAATGCAAGGGACACAGGTTCAATCCCTGATCCGGGAAGATCCTATATGCTGCAGAGCAACTAAAGCCACGTGCTACAACTACAAAGCCGATGGTCTAGAGCCGGCGAGCCACACCTACAGAGCCGATGGTCTAGAGCCCGCGAGCCACACCTGCAGAGCCCACATGCCACACTATGGAAGCTCGCACACCTAGAGCCTGTGTTCCGCTGCAAGAGAAGCCACTGCAATAAGCCAGGGCACCGCAATGAAGAATAGCCGCCGCTCACTGCAACTAGAGAAAGTCCATGCACAGCAACAAAGTCCCGGTGCAGCCAAAAATAAATAAATAAATCTTAAAAAGAAAGAAGGAAATTGACAACAAGACTGTCAACTCCCCTAGATGACTTTCTAGCCGTCTTGGAAAAACCCTAAGTGGCCACCGCAGCTGCAGGTGATATTAGAGGTGGCCCCAGCGGATATGGTGTGGGCCACAAATAGCATAGGCTAGGGTGCATTTTTTTCAATATGTAAATACTTCAAGCACATACAAAGAAAAAAAATACAAGCTGTATTTTGGGTGGGATCATTCCCAACGCTACTGGGACCTCAGAAATATGGGTTGTGGGGAAGGACTAGATAGAGACTGGACCAAGTGGGAAGGGGTCTCCTAGTGGGAGAGTGAACCAAACTCAGATGGGGGGATGGGGTGGGGTAGGACCCAGAGTGTCATGGGGCTCTGGAAGCAGCTTGATGGGCTGCAGCCCTGTCTGCAGGTGGGCTGAGGCTGCTGGTCAGGCTGACCCAAAGGTGAGATCACATTGTTCCCAACTGAGGGGAGGAGAGGGTGACTAGGGGAGGGGAGGGTGACAGGCCCCAGCAGAACAAGGTAGCCGCAAGTACACAAAGGGGCATAGATGAGGGTGTTCATCTTAGTGGTGTTTGTTATAGCGATTCAAAGAAATAAGCCGGGCAATCCAAAGGCACTGGTTACATACAAATCATGACAGGACCATTAAAGATGAGAGTTTGCAAGAAGTACAGCAGATAGGCCTCCCAGTGGCACAGTGATAAAGAATTATCCTGCAGCACAGGAGACACAGAGATGTGGATTCTGTCCCTGGGTCAGGAAGATTCCCTGGAGAAGGAAATGGCAAGCCACTCCAATAATCTTGCCTGGAAAACCCCACGGACAGAAGAGCCTAGTGGGCTATAGTCCTTGGGTTTGCAAAAGAGCTGGACACGACTGACTGACTAAACAACAGCAGCAGCAGACAGAGGACACAGTGAATTGCACTGGACAGAGTTCAGACTGTGGAAATCCTACATGCCAAATGGGCAGCTCTCCTCAAGATAGAGATTTTAAGGAAAAGAACAGAATGAAGGGGGAATCTTAGATTAAGAGAACTTAAAAGACATATTGAATTCTTTTAAATGTCCAACCACACTATAGTCTTTAAGTATATCCACTAGAGTGATGAAACTACAAAGAAATGCAAAAGAGTAACATACATGAAAACCAGGATAGTGGTTCTTTTAGAGAGAAGGAAGCAATTGTGACTGGGCCAAGCATCAGGAGGCATTTGGGCAGCTGGCTGAATTCTCTTTTTGAACCAGGTAGTGGTCACAAGAGTGTCCATTTATTATAATTCATTAAGGTATACACTGTGTTTTGAGACTTTTCTCTCTCTGTTTTATAATTAAAAGTAAAAGAAAAAGAAGCCGTATTTCCCTAAAATAGGGAATGGCATCACAGGAGAATGTTAAATAACAGAAATGCTCACACATAACATGTAAAGACAGACTGAAAATCATCAAGAATATTATGGCACCATTTTGTAGATAGATGGGTGATGGATGCATCTGGATAAATGACAGATGGATAGATAGGTAGGTTGGTAGATAAGACAGATAGATGATAGATAGATAATGGATAAATAGATGGTTGGCTGGATGGATAGATACAGTAAAAGAAATGATTATGGGAAAAAAGAGAAATGACTATGGGAGGAAAATAAACCAAATAATTTTATTAATTAATGTTTGGACGTGGACTTCTTCTGACTTTTGTTTTCTTTCACCTTTCTATACAGATCCAGTGAATCTGTTTCCAAGGGATCTTTTAAATAAATACTGCGAGTGTGTGCTCGGTCACTTCATTTGTGTCTGACTCTCTGCGACTCTGTGGACTGTAGCCTACTAGGCTCCTGTGTCCATGGGACTCTCCAGGCTAGGATATTGGAGGGAGTTGCCATGCCCTCCTCCAATACCACTTTTATTTAAAGACAATTTAGAAAAGAGAAGAAGCCACACACAGGCCCCCAGGCCAGCCCCATGCCACCTGTCCCCGGCCAGCCCTGTTGTCCCGCCCTTCCCTCTACTGACCTGTGGCTCCTGCGGGCACATCCACCCCCAGCATTCCCCAGTGGCTCAGTTCCTCAAGCCCGCAGTTTGGGCTCTCCCTCTGGCACTGGCTTCTTCACTCCTCTTGTCTACACTGTCAGGAGTGTCAGGTATTGAGAAGTGGCATGCCTGGAGAAGGAATGGAAACTCTGGGCCTCTGCATCACTTCCATTTGGCTGGTATGGAGCTACAGCCTTTATGATAAACCAGCAGATGCAAGTCTTCTCCCCTGAGTTCTGGGAGCTGTTCTAGCAAATTATTGAACTTGAAGGAGGGGTCCTGGGGCCCCAATTTACAGTCAGTTGGTCAGATGCAACTGGCATCTGAGGTGGGGGCTATCTTGTCAGACCTTCAACTTGTGGGATCCAATGCTAATTCTAGGTAGGTAGTGTCAGAATTGCTTTGAATTATTGGACGCCAGCGGGTGTCTGGAGAACTGGCTGTTGGAGTCAGAAAATACTGCAGAAATTCCATGCCCATTTAGAAGATGAACAAACTGAGGCCCCAAGAGATGAAAATAACTTGCCTGCTGTTCAAGATGTGGAAGGAACGAACAAGAATTCATACCTCAGGCTGTCTGAACTCAAAAGCGGTCCTTCATCCCTAATTTGGAGAAGGCAATGGCAACCCACTCCAGTACTCTTGCCTGGAAAATCCCATGTACGGAAGAGCCTGGTAGGCTGCAGTCCATGGGGTCGCGAAGAGTCGGAAATGCCTAAAGTGACTTAGCAGCAGCATCCCTAATTTATACAGTCCCCCCACGGGGATTGCTGTTTGGTACATTTTGCCTTATTTTTTTCCTTTAATATTTTTTTAAATGGCATTTATAATAGAGGGCTCAGAAGAAAGAATGTGTATGGCCAGTATTTTTCACAAATATATCTATTCTTTCTAAAACACTGAAAAAGCCTTGGGATCCTAAATAGTCCCCAAATGACATATTAGGAGGAAATCCTACATTTTTAAAGAAGCTTTTACTTTCCAGGTAGTGGTATCATGTTGACTCACATGAGAAAATCACACAAGAAAAAGAGCCCAGTTCTCTCGGTACACCTGCCCTGCAGAGGCTCCAGGTCCGCTCAGCATGGACTGCTGCCCGGAGTCCAGCAGGGGCCTGGGAGTGTCTCTGAGGCTGGATGGGGGCCCCAGATCTGGTAAGGAGATGGCCTCTGGCTGGCCTTGGCGAACCCTGGTCCATCCCTAGACTCTGCCAAGGTGATGAGGCTTCCCTGGGAGAGTCAGCGGAGCACAGGTCTTTGTCTGACTGAGGGTCAGGGCTGAGAGGCAGCTCACAGGCCTTCTCCAGACTGCAGAGGCAGCTGGGGACTGGCTGATGCTCACAGAAGCTGGGGACACAGTATCCCTCAGTAACCCCATCCCCTGAACCTGCTCAGCCTCCAGTCCCCCAGAGAAGTGAAGAGCCCCGCCAACCCCCCCACAGCCCCTGGAACAGCCAGTGAATGTCCCAAGGTCACACAGGTTGCAAACCAAACCTATCTGATGCCACAGTCCTCCGTCTCCAAGCCTGGGGTGCATGAGGTCTGGGTCCAGGCTGCCTGGGTTCGAGTCTTCACCAGAGGATTCTCCCTTCTTGTCCTCCCACCATATCCTACCCATCCCACCACTTACATCTCTCAAGTCCTCCCCCTTCCCCAGCCCAGAGCTGCTTTCCCTGGATTTTCAGGCTGAGTGGTTCATGGCTGTGGCTCTGTGATGGACAGCATGTGATAGTGGGCAATCACTGCCTCCCAGGCAGTGTGCACGGATCAACTCACTTGATTCTCACGCCCCCATGAGGTGGATGCTCTTATTAACCCCACTGTACAGATGAGGAGACTGACTTCCCTGGTGGCTCAGATGGTAAAGCGTCTGCCTGCAATGCAAGAGACCTAGGTTCAATCCCTGGGTCAGGAAGATCTCCTGGAGAAGGAAATGGCAACCCACTCCAGTATTCTTGCCTGGAAAACCCCATGGACGGAGGAGCCTGGTGGTCCAAGGGGTCACAAAGAGTCGGACATGACTGAGCAACTTCAATTCAGATGAGGAGACTGAGGCCCAGAGCTCTGTGTCAGTCGCCAACACGATGTCAGAGTCACACATTCCACTGAAGACTCAAACCCAGACCCCAAGCACTTAACCCCAGACTCAGAGACTGAGGGCTGTGGCATCAGATGGGTCCCGTTTGCAAGCAGTGTGACCTTAGGAAATTCACTTCATCTCTCAAGTCCGCTTCTTCATCTATAAAATCAGAATCCCGATCTTGCCTTGGGTTGTGGAAAAGATAAGATGAAATAACACACATAAAGCTCCATGTGTTTGCTATTATTTCATACTGACTGCCTTTCTGACTCCCCCTCCTCTCCTGGGTCCCACCTGGCAGGCTGAGTAATCTCTCTCAAATGCCATTTTAATCCCGTTACCCCCTGATTAAAACCTTCCACATCTCTAAAGCTCCTCATTGCTTCAAGATACAATCCTCTCCCTTTACTCTGAAATTCAAGTGCTCCCTGACATGGTCTCTGAAGTTCCTTCCCCCATTCAACTCCTCCCCTGGCCCCTCCTGCTCTGGATTCTCCCTCTCATGGCCCACGCTTCATCCTCCCGGTTTTTCCCTTACATACCAGGCTTCTCACAGCCTCCCTCTGCTCCTGCCTCCCTGGAACACAGTCCCTCCATGTCCTCTTGGCTCTCTCTGGCTCAGACCTCAAGACTCAATTTGAAGGTCACCACTTCTGTGGCCCCCTTTCTCTGCATGGGTGAACTGGCCAGCGCTTTCCCCTACGCTCTGCCTTGTAATGCCTTTCTTGTTACTCTTATCAGGCCCTATGGAAGTATGGTTTCTGTCTCTTCTAGAATACAAGCTCCTTGGGCCAGAGAGTATATACAGATGAACCAGCCCTGGCTGGAGGTTGGGAGTCCCAAGCTGCGCTAACCCCAGGACCCTGAGGTCCTCTCCAGCCTTTCCACCTGTTTTCCTGGTTGGGACAGAGAAGCCCCTGCCCGGGGAGGATGCTCTGGCATCAAAGATCAGAAGTGCCCTTCGTTGGAAGAGGCCTTTGGAGGGATCTGCCTAGCTCACCATCATCTCCTTCTCCCAGACTACTGTCCCACCCAGAGCCAGACCAGTTTCCTTAGACAAAGCTGATTAGTGAAAGTTGATCAGTTGTGTCAGACTCTTTGCAACCCCATGGACTATACAGTCCCTGGAGTTCTCCAGGCCACAATACTGGAGTGAGTAGCCTTTCCCCTTCTCCAGGTGATCTTCTCAACCCAGGGATTGAACCTGGGTCTCCTGCATTACAGACAGATTCTTTACCAGCTGAGCCACCAGGGAAGCCCAAGAATACTGGAGTGGGTAGCCTAAACCATCTCCAGCGGATCTTCCCGACCCAGGAATTGAACCAGGGTCTCCTTCATTGCAGGTGGATTCTTTACCATCTGAGCTACCAGGGCAGCTGATTAGACTATAGACCATGTGGTGGTCCCAAATGGTCCAGTCTCAGCCCAGAATCACGTTTGAAGTCACAAGATACAACAATCCAACAGGATATTAAGAATTTCAGCCTGTACATGGATTTCAAGAAAATTAAAGGGATCCAGGTCAGAACTCACAGCACCAGCTTCTCCCCAGCCCCTCTGTGCTCCCCAGTCTCACACCTGCACCTGCTCTACAGCCTTTCACACATCCAGTCTCCACGATCCCCTCTCTGTTTTCCTTTCCTTCTTCTCCTCCCTTCCTCCCAGTTCCTTATCATTTGCATCATCTCAGCCTCTCGTCTCTCCTTCCATCTCTCTGTTCCTGCCTCCTATATCCATTCTTCTGACTCTTTAGGACTCAAGATCTGGGAACAGGCTGGCAAATAGCGGATGGAGGGTGGGGGCAGGGGGTGGGAATGCACTTGGCATTGGCAAATTGATAAATACTGTCCCCAGCATGAGCACTTCCTCCTGTTGGGGCCTGACACTTCCTTCTATTACCCTTATTCCTGCTACAATTCTCACATGTGATTTGCATAGTATTACTGTATTTCTCCTCAGGACTCACCACAAGCCATATTACCCATCTTTTCCCACACTTTGTCAGCCTTTTACAGTTTACAGATCCCTTTTACACTCACTGTCTCCCTTGAACTTCATGATAGCCCTATGGGGATGCTGCTAGTATTGTCCCCATTTTACAGAGGAAAAACTAAAATTCACGGATGCCAAGTCACCTGCCCAAAGTGCCACCAGCAGGATTTGAACTCAGATCTTCCTGAGTCCAGGGAAGTACTCTTCAACACTGCTCTCCACTGTCTTTAAACTAAATCCTCTGACAGCTGATGCTAAGGCCATTTTTATTTTGATACACACGTGCACAATCACATCCACCCCCATGGAAAGACATCCAGGTTTACACACATATACTCCCACAAGCAGAATGACCTGCAGACACCCATCAGTGGATATATGCACAGATCCCCACCAGGGTGAGGACACGCACTCAGGTACACGTGCTCACATGCAGACGTACAGTCTCCAAAACATACGCGCATGGTGGAGCTAGTGGTGAAGAACCTGCCTGCCAGTGCAGAAGGCATGAGAGGTGGGTTCAGTCCCTGGGTTGGGAAGATCCCCTGGAGAAGGAAATGGCAACCCACTCCAACATTCTTGCCTGAAGAATCCCATGGACAGGGGAACCTGGTGGGCTACAGTCCACAGGGTTGCAAAAAAATAGGACATGACTGAAGTGACTTTGCACACACACACTTGCACTGCTAGAAAGCTTCATTACCATGGACAAGAGTGGGGCCAACCCTACAGCTCCTCCTGTGGTCCTGCACAGCCCTTGGTCACCCGCAGGCCCCCCAGTGCCACGGCCTTCTCTGCCTGAGTTCCTCTCCCCCCAACTCCTCCTGTACATTCTTCACACCCTTTCCTGAACTCAGCTCTGCCACCAGGCTCTGCGGGGACCTTGTTATTTTTACAGATGCAGGGAGCGAACTCTCTGAGAGAAGGGAAGGCTTTGCTATGAGGGCAGATGCCTAAGGCTCTGAGTCACTGCTGGCCCAGCCCCGAGGGGCAAAATCCCCTCCCTCTGCCCACCCCCGGCTCAGCTAGATGGTGTCTGTGGTCAGCCTGGGCCAGCTCCAGTGTCTGCCAGGGGGACCTTCCGTGGCGAGCTGGCTCAGTGCCACTACCAACTCTCCCCTCAGGGCGGGGGGCACCCTGGATTGGCTCTGGGCCTGGAAAGGCCCCTAGACTAGCAGTCAGGGGGCGGAGACTCTGTGTTAGTGAGGACGGAACAGATCCCTGGGAGTCTCCCCAATTCACTTCCCTTTGCAGGGCACAGAGTTCGGGCTTGCCCATTGGTGTGCATCAAGGAAACTTCAGGATGGTTCTAGGACAAAGGGGCCCAACCCAGGACCCTGGAGCGGGGACAAGCTATTTCTAGATGGGGGTCTTTACAAGAGGGAAGGAGAGAGTGGGAGAGGAAGGAGAGAGATTTGGGGTCTGGGGACAGGAGGAGAAAAGTAGAGCATGTCTTATCACGGAGGGAGTCTCCCGCTAGATGCAGAGACCAGGGAAGATCATCCCCTGCAGACACTTGCATCTGGCACCCACCTCCATGACTCCTCATCCATCCACCTGCTGAGACAGTGGAACTCTGAATTCCTATTGCTGACTTCCATTCCCCTCTGGGCAGTCAGTTCAGCCAAAGGGATATCCTTCCTGCCTGCCCGACATCTGGCTGGAAAGGCCCTTCCAGAGTCCCTCCCTTGCTTCCCCACTTCTGAGACCCACACCCAGCCTCCTGGGCCCCAGGGCCTCTGCCAAGAGTTGTCTACAAAGTTGGGACACCTCTGCGTCCCTGGCTGTCAAGGAGCAGCTCCCGGGACAGCCCAGGGTCACCTTTTCTGGCCCGGGGCCTGGAGAGGCCTCTGAGGGCTCCCCGAGCATACCCACCCTCTTTCCGCTGAAGAGAAGGAATGTTGTTGATTTCAGTGTAAAGACCTCATTATTTCGCTTTCCAGACCAGAAAGCCCCACATGTGGAGTTAATTCCCCATTCTGACATAGGGCTAGTGCCAGCCAGAATTGGGAATTTTGCTGAATACCCACTGGGCACCACTGTTTCCATCACAGGGTTAATTAGTCCCCATGAGCATCAGCCAAGGGAGGCTGCTTGGGCTGGGAGTCCAGAGCTCCAGATGCTGAATGTACATCTGCCAGGGACTATCTGGGTGAGCTTCGTTAGACAAGCCCCTTTTCTTCTCTGAGCTTCAGTTTTCCCATCTGCAAAACGAGCAGGTAAACCTGGAACCCAGAGTCTTTTCAACTGACTGGAACTTTCCATGACATTCTGTGATGCTGACATTCTGTAACAGCCTACAGTCTAGGCGATCTAGGATGACGTTCTAAGTCATTTCATGACATTTACAGCCATCTACAGCATTCTATGATGACATTGGAAGGTGGTCCTTGACATCCAATGACATTTACAACCATCTACAGCATTCTGTGACATCTTTCGACATTTACAACAATTTATGACATTTACAAGAATTCACGATATCCTGTGACATTCTTTGACATTCCAGAGCATTTTACGACATTCCTTGACATTCAACAGCACTCTGCGGCATTCTTGCCACGATATTCTGTGGCATTATGTGACATCTTAAATTTATATCATATAGGTTTGTCTCTCTTCCAAGGGGCCTCCCTGACATAGCCAGAGAGGCCACATCTCCCCTCAAGACCCTCCTTCAATTTTCCTCCTGCCCAAGATGCAAGACTCCTCTGTGGTCAGAAGTTCATGAACTGGAGTCTCTAGAGCCAACAGCCATTCCAGGATC
The DNA here is from genome assembly GCA_006410875.1 of Neotragus pygmaeus. NCBI lineage: Eukaryota > Metazoa > Chordata > Mammalia > Artiodactyla > Bovidae > Neotragus > Neotragus pygmaeus. The sequence continues at coordinate 7,940 of SJYV01032458.1, read as the reverse complement.
CTTATCTGTGCTTTGTGGAGCAGGGAATAATCTCTCCCACAATAGTCATCTCCTCAGGGTGTTTTACTCTTAAAGAAATTTTCCCCCCTCCTTCCCCACCCCTGCTGCCACCAGAATATTCCAATTAATGGCCCCTTCCTGTAGGATAAGAGAGTCCCTTTGGCATAGTATTAAGCTTAAGCATATAACACCAAGTATTTTAAAAACTTTGACCTCTGGGAATGGCAATTTTATACAGTTCAACCTAATGCAACAGAAAGAATGTGGATTTGGGAATCAGGCAGCTTCAGGGACAAATATGAGTGCTGCTATTTCTTAGCTGTGAAACTTCAGGCAACCTCACCAGGCCTCACTTTCCTCATTCATAAATGGAGATAACTCCTTATTCAAAGGGTTGGTAGAGGATTCAACCAAATAATTCAGGTACAGATCTAGGCCAAGATCTAGAACAGAATAAGAAGTCCTTGAAAATGTTCTTTCCCCTTTTATCCTTCCCCTAGAACAACAGTGGAACTTCCCAGGTGGCTCAGTGGTAAAGAATACACCTGCCAATGCAGGACACGAGGGTTTGATCCCTAGGTTGAGAAGATGCCCTGGAGAAGGAAATGGCAGCCCACTCCAGTATTCTTGCCTGGAAAATTCCATGGACAGAGGAGCCTGGCAGGCTATAGTCCACAGAGTCACAAGAGAGTTGGACACGACTTAGCAATTAAAGAACAACAGAGCAACAGTGAAACAGCTCATGCGTGAGACAGCATAAGCTGAAAAAGAGAACCCAGGTTTGGTCTTGGTCCAGTTACCTCCTCACTGTGTGTTCCTGAGGTCTGTTCTGTGGACCTTAGTTTTCCCATCTGTAAAATGGAGCAGGAGACACTCAGATCAACTTGAGGACCTTCTGGCTCTGACGGTCTGGGCTTCTCTGGCTGGAGAGGGGAGGGTACAGAACAAGGAATCCTGAAGTCTGGTGGGGTAAGCCTAGAGCAGCAATGGGTCACCATAATCTGTGAGCGCAGGACATTGCAATGCAGGAGAAGCAGGTCAGACCTGAACAGTGCTTCTTTCTAACCACTGCAAGATGACAGTCTTGGTTGTAACGCTGCTCATCCACAGCGTTATAGGAGCATGGCCCCAAGATCTCTGGCTGAGTAGGTGGACAGATACCCCATTCGGTGAGGGGTACCATCTCCAGCCCTCCAGGCTGAGTGGTGGTGGGAAGGACTCAAGCTGGTGTGGAAACGTTAAGAGACTGCTCCCCCTGGTGGCCAGGCGCTGTCATTGCAATATAGGGCTCCCAGCCCGGGGAGGTGACCCCCGCTGACCAGGACTTGGTCTTAGAGGGCAAAGTTCTTTCCAAGAGGAAGGACCCTGGGGGCAAGTCTTGGGAAGGGGGGACCCAAGTTGGGGCATGCCTGGAGGGCAGAAGGCTATTAAGGACCCTTCAGTAACCTCTTCAACAAAGTTTCCTGATCACCTACCGTGTGTCAGGCAGCGTCTTGGGCTCTCCAGCCATGTTGTCCAGCTCAGCCTGCTGAGAGCCTATTTATGTGTCCTGGACTCCTCACAACTCTCCCGGGAGGTGAGAATGATCGTTCCCATTTTACAGGTGAGGAAATTGAGGCCCGAAGCCACACTGCTTGCTCTAAGGGTTCGGAGCTGGGATTCTTTCTTAGCTGGATGACCCCAAAACTGCCCATCACATGACGTCTGTGTAGTAGCAAGGGCCCAGGCGCTGTCAGGCACAAGACCCCCTCGTCCCAGGCAGCCTCCTCAGGGAAACGGGGCCTGCGAGGTGCCCCGTGGGTTCAGCCAGGGAAGGAGCGCCCCCATGCCCACGCGCTGTGCCCCGTGGGACCTCCTCGCACAAGCAGGGGAGTGCTCCCCCATACGCAGGCACCCGGGAGCCCGGGCATTGTTCCCATTGTCTCGGGCCTCCCTTTGTCTCAGGAACATCCGGGGCTGGCTCCTCCCCTGGCGGAGATGAGGGCCAGCTGCCTGGAGAGCCGCGCACTGCGGCTGCCGCTCATTAGAGCCCTCGCGAACGCCTCTCTCACGGGACTCCCCACCCCAGGGTCTGGGGGAGTTTGACACGAATCTAAAAATAGATGCTGTTTTGTTCCTTTGTGGGAGGGGAGGGGCTGGCAGAGGGGCTCCAGCTCCCCTTAATGACCTGCCCACAAAGAACAAAGCCTTTTCTCTGCATTCGCTCTCGCTTCCGCAGAGGCCTCCTCAGCTCACTGAGATGGAGCCTGAATGGTGGTCCTGCTGGTGGAGGCAGCGCCTGGGCCCAGGCCTCCAAGCCGGGAGGGCCCAGGCCTCCAAGCCGGCCGGTGGCCGCGCCCAGGCTGTAGCGAGTCCTGTGGGCGGGGCTCCGCCGGGGGAGGGGCCCGCCCGTGTCCTGTGACATTGTGTGTGAAGTCATATCACGTGGCGCAGTGGCTGGAGTGTGGTAGTCGCTCGGTCTTGTCCGACTGTTGGCGACCTCGTGGACTGTAGCCCGCCAGGCTCCTCTGTCCATGGAATGGACCGCAAGAATGCTGGAGTGGGTTGCCATTCCCTTCTCCAGTGCATCTTCTCCACCCAGCGATTGAACCCAGGTCTCCCGCATCACAGGCAGATTCTTAACCGTCTGAGCTATCAGGGAAGCCCCAAATGGATGGAGTCTGAGACCGCCAATGGCTGATTGTGGCTGACTGTGGGCTGGTGACTCTCGGCTTATGCGTCACTGAGCCTGGCTGTGCAAAGATGACGCCATAAACGAGTGAACCTCGCTACACACAGGTGACACTCAATTGGTGTGTGTTGGTTTGACACGGGACATGGGCAGACTCTGCAGGTGACACTGGTGGTGGGGCTAACTGTGCAGTGACGTCATCAAGTGGCACCGGGAGAAAAACGGCCATCAGACGTAAACAGAGCACACTCCTGCTGTGTCCAGGGGAGGGAGGGAAAAGTGGGACTCGGGGAGTGGTCAGGAGGGTCCCGGCTTCGTCCTGATGTTTGGGTCAGTTGCTCAAAGGGAGAACATATTTATATATTCCTATCAAATTTTAAAAAGATTTCAAGCCCTGCTGGTCCAGTGGCTAAGACTCCACACTCCCATAGCAGGGGGCCTGGGTTCAATCCCTGGTCAGGGAATTAGATCCCACAGGCTAAAGATCCCACATGCTGCAACCAAGACCCAGTACAGCCAAATAAATAAATAAATAATTTTAAAAAGATTTATCCAGATGTGACAAAAAGCTATTTGTTGTTAATCTAGGCCGTGTGATTATGAGTGGTTATTGTACTACTCTTTGGGTTTTTCTGAATTTTTAACCTAATTTTTAACCCCTCAGAAAAATCATCAAAAGCAGTGCATGCTCATGATGGAGTTTGTTATACACAAAAGTTAACAGCAGTTTCACGTCTCTACGTACACTGTCCTACGTGCTGTACGTGGATACCACAACCCTAGGAAGGGAGAACTCTCAGCACCCTCCCATTATACAGATGGGAAAAGTGAGGCTCAGAAGCCCTCAGGCAGGTCCGCAGTTCTCACATCATCTTCCACACCACGTGGGATTTCGGGAAAACTCAAAATCTCCCTCTGCTGGATAACCTTGCCACTAAAAGGATGGAACTTGTGTCCCGTGTATTAGTCACCTGTGCCGCGTTAAAATACCATCCCCAGATGCAATGACTTAAAATAACAGTCATCATCATTTAATATCTCTCATGATTTCTCTGAGGGGTGGCTTTGATGGGGCAGTTCTGGCTGAATGACTCCTGAGATTCCAGTAAGATGCTGGAGGGTTGCAGAATGTAGACTGGGGCTGAGGATCCACTTCCAGCTTCGCTCGCTCACATTTCTAGCAAGCCAGTGAAGGCTATGCTGTCTGCGTGGGCAGCTGGACCTTCCGCACCACATGGTGCCTGGGATCCAAGGGTGAGCTTCCCAGGAAAGCCAGGCAGAAGCTGTATCAGCTCCTGTGACTTGGTCTTGAAGTCCAAGCATCACATGGCATCACTTCCACAGAATTCTATTGGCCATGGGGGTCAAGTCTGATTCAGTGTAGGGTGAATTGTCAGGGACTATGAGGGGGCTGCCATTTTTACCCTACTTACAAGCTAAGAAGTTAAGCTTCTTAGATGTCCTCACTTCTTGGATCTTGACAGAAGACATGTGGCTCCAGGGTCAGACACGGAGGACAGTTTACTACTCACAACGACAGCAATAGCCAGAGAATCAGCTTTTTTTTTTCACCCAGTGCCCAGTTCCCACAGATCAGCATAAAGAGAGCTAGAAGTCATCTGCTCGCTCAGTGGGCTGTATTAGAGAAGACAGCCCTGAGCTGAGGGAAACCACAGCTTCTGTCACAGGCAGGAGCATGCCTGCCCTTTGCCACAGAGGGAGACATTTCTTTCTCTGTCTTCCGAGGAAGTTTGCCCCATACACATCCTTGACGAGAGCCCGGAACAAACGACAGACATGACTTGCTCACAAGCCCTGCCAAAATGCCAGAGCTCTGTCTTAGTCAGCGTGGGCAGCCAGAACACAGTTGCATGGACTGAGAGGCTTAAACAACAGAAGTTTGGTTTTCACGTTGCAGTGACCAGAGAGTCCACGGTCAAGATGCCGGCCAGTTTGGCTCCTTGTGAGAGATCTCTTCTTGGTTTGTAGATGGCCGTTTCTTACCGTGTCCTCACATGGCAGAGAGAGACTGAGAAACTCTCTTAGGAGAGAGCTCTATAAAGCCACCAGTCCTGTGGGATTAGGATCCCACTCGGATGACTTTATTTAACCTTATCACCTCCACAAGGGCTTACCTGGTGGCTCAGAGGTAAAGAATCCTCCTACCAGTGCAGGAGACACGGGTTCAATCCCTGGTCTGGGAAGATCCCCTGGAGAAGGGAATGGCTACCCGCTCCAGTATTCCTGCCTGGGAAATCCCATGGACAGAGTCTACAGCCACGGGGTGGCAAAGAGTCAGACATGACTTAGCTACTAAACAACAATGACACCTCCAAAGTCCTGTCTCCAAATACAGTCACATTGGGGGCTAGGGTGCTAACATATGGATTTTGAAGACACACAATTCAGTCCATAGCAAACTCCAGCAGAACTGGTCCCAATAAGGACTAGCCAAGAAAGTGGCCACGAGGGTCATCTCGGAAGCCAGGCACCACAGCCCAGGTTTGGTGGTGGTGTCCTCTCTTCCTAAGGTGAAAATGGGGAGTGGAGGCTGTGGCCTCTTTGTCGTTAATGATAACATCCCTTCACTATGGGCTTCCCTGGAGGCGCAGATGGTGAAGAGTCTGCCTGCAATACGGGAGCCCTGGGTGCGATCCCTAGGTAGGGAAGATACTCTGGGGATGGGAATGGCTACCCACTTCAGTATTCTAACCTGGAGAATTCCATGGGCAGAGAAGCCTAGCGAGTACCCACAGGGATGCAAAGAGTTGGACATGACTGAGCAACTAACACTTTCACTCTCCTTTCACTAATGCCCTTAACCAGCTGCCATCCCTAAGCCAAAGCTCAAAGGGTAGGAACTGGGGCCCTCCTGTCTCCCTCTCTCACTGCCTTCTCTGCCCTTCTCTCCCCACTGCATCTTTGACCTGCTTTCCCCAAGGTCACATCTTTCCTCCCAAGCCTAACCACATGGCCAAATTTTTAACTGATAAATAGGAACTCTATGAAGTTGACTGTTGTCTAGCTACAAATCCTATTTTTGAATGTCTGAAGCTGAATTTGCCATTCTCTTTTTCCTTCTTCTAGATGTTTCCAATTCCCCTCAGACTGATGGACGTTCCCTGACCAACTATTGCAAAGATCAAAAATTTGTTTAAAGCACATTAACAATTTTCACGCTATTCAGTCTTTTTACACACCAAATTGTTCAGAAGCACAAGGAGAACTGTCTAACACGCATTGTTGTAAATTTTGCTTTCACAATAAAAAACATATTCAAGGGACTTTCCTGGTACTCCAGTGGTTGTCAATGCAAGGGATGCGGGTTTGATCTGGGGTCAGGGAACTAAGATGCCACATGCCTTGGGGCAAGTAAGCCCATGTGCCACTACTGAGCCTGCGCTCCAGAGCCTACGCTCGGTAGCTAGAGAGAAGCCCACGCGCCATAACAAAGAGCCTGCAAGCTACAACGGAAGATTCCACATGCCACACGGCCAAACAGATAAATATTTTGAAAACACATGTAGGAATAAACTAATTAAAAAAAAATATTCGAGGACTTCCCTGGTGGTACAGTGGCTAAGAATCTGCCTGCCTACACTGGGGACACGGGTATGATCCTTNACAACGGAAGATTCCACATGCCACACGGCCAAACAGATAAATATTTTGAAAACACATGTAGGAATAAACTAATTAAAAAAAAATATTCGAGGACTTCCCTGGTGGTACAGTGGCTAAGAATCTGCCTGCCTACGCTGGGGACACGGGTATGATCCTTGGTCTGGAAAGATGCCACATGCTGCAGGGCAGCTAAAGCCCATGAGCTGAAACTCCTGACGCCCATACACCTAGAGCCTATGCTCTGCAACGAGAGAAGCCGCTGTAATAAGAGGCCTGGGCACCGCAACGAAGAGTTGTCCCCACTCGCCATAACAACAACAAACCCGGCACATAACAACGAAGNAGATGCCACATGCTGCAGAGCAGCTAAAGCCCATGAGCTGAAACTCCTGACGCCCATACACCTAGAGCCCACGCTCTGCAACGAGAGAAGCCGCTGCAATAAGAGGCCCGGGCACCGCAACGAAGAGTTGTCCCCACTTGCCATAACAACAACAAACCCGGCACATAACAACGAAGACCCAGTACAACTGAAAATCAACAAAATAAAATTATAAATAATTATTCGAGATTCTGTCAGTAATGTCGATCTACTTTATTCTTTTTTGATAGTGCTATAGTATTCCAGAGTTATAGATATACCACAATGTATTCAATCCTGATTCTCCTGAAGGACATTTGAGTTGTCTTTAATATTTTTGTATTACTGGAAATGCAGGGAGTAACCTTATTTTTGCATGCATATGCTAGTAATTTTGTAGGATAAATTTTTACAGGGGAATTGCTGGCACATAGAATACATGTCCCCATCATTTCATGACAAAATAGGGCAAACGTGGAAACAGTGACAGATTTTATTTTCTCAGGCTCCAAAATCACTGTGGATGGTGATTGCAGCCATGAAATTAAGAAACACTTGCTCCTTGGGAGAAAAACTATGACAAACCTAGACAGAGACACCACTTTGCCAACAAAGATTCGTACAGTCAAAGCTATGTTTTTTCCAGTAGTCATGTATGGATATGAGAGTTGGACCATAAAGATGGCTGAGCATCAGACAGTTGATACCTTTGAACTGTGGTACTGGAGAAGACTCTTGAGAATCCCTTGGGCAGCGAGATCAAACCAGTCAATGTCAATCCTAAAGGAAATCAGTCCAGAATATTCACTGGAAGGGCTGATGCTGAAGCTGAAGCTCCAGTACTTTGGCCACCTGATGTGAAGAACTGACTCATTGGAAAAGACCCTGATGCTGGGAAAGACTGAAGGCAAAAGAAGAAGGGGGAAGCCGAGGATGAGATGGTTAGATAGCATCACTGACTCAATGGACATAAATCAGAGCAAACTCTGGGAGATAGTAAAGTATAGGGAAGCCTGGCATGCTGCAGTCCATGGAGTCACTGAGAATCAGATGTGACTTAACAACAGAATACATATATTTATTTTTTGATAAATATTACTAAATTTCTCCCTAAATTAATTAGGATTAATGGTGTGATCACTCACCTAGAACCAGACATCCTGGAATGTGAAATCAAGTGGGCCTTAGAAAGCATCACTACAAACAAAGCTAGTGGAGGTGATGGAATTCTAGTTGAACTATTTCAAATCCTAAAAGATGATGCTATGAAAGTGCTGCACTCAA
>SJYV01032454.1:0-21580 GCA_006410875.1 Neotragus pygmaeus | reverse complement strand
TTTGCTCTTCATCAAACAAGCTATATGAAAGACTATCTGGAAAGAATATGCAATTTTATGCTCTGTAGAAAGAAGAGATTCCTCCATGCTCATCATAGTATGATGTGGTAATTTTGTCTACATACATCGTAATGCATTATTGAACAAAACCATTGTACCTCTACTATGTCAGCTTTGACACCAACAACATGTATTGTTAACTCTGAGTCATATATCAAAAAGTGTAGAAGAAATATATTACAGCTGGATCAGCTACCGTCCTCTTCTCTGTTTAAGAAAAAATAGTGATCAGGAGCAGTTCTTCATTATTTAGGATAGAAGCTGCCCCTCCCACTCAGGGCAGACCAACACTGGGTTCTTTAATTGCCTTTTCATTTAGATCTGTTCTTCTGGCTAAAACTTTTCCAGCTCCATTCACCTTTTCAAGAATATGACTCCAAGATGAAAGAAATGATGTCTGACTGAATACCCAGAATAAAATCTTGAAATCTGCTTACACAAACTAAAGCTGTCTATCAGGAAAACACATTTTTATCCAATGAAACATGAAACCATTAGCTAGCAAGTGTCAGGCAAATACACAAAAGCCTAAGAATGATTAGTTCATCACTCTGATAACCAGTTATCATGATATCTCTAATTCTAAAAACATAATGAGAACTACAGAGTAAGACCACAAAATTTCAAATGAAAGATGAAGTAAATATAGTCACATGTTGAACAGGCAAGTTAAGGCAGGAAATTTTGTTTAATTCACTTCTATTTTCATTTTAGACCCAGAAAAAGTTAAACATTATTCAAACTTTAACTTATTTTCCTGCCTTCAATCATCCTCCCTATGGCCCTCTATACAAAATTATTCTAATCATTAGTAAGCTGTTATCTAACAGCACTGGATTATTAAACAAAAAATTATTATTGTTTTTACTACTTTCAGAAACTCTCTAATTTTATTTAGATAAGCATATGGGATGTGATAACAGTAGGAAAATAATGATGTACTATGTGCCAGATATGGAGAGAGATTTAAGGACAACTAGGACTTACCAAGGGATGTTAAAGGATACAACATAAATGAGTGACTTCTGTATAAGTGTCCTTGAAAGGAAGGTAGTAGCATAGCAATAAACCTCGTGAATTCTCAATTCTATTTTCTATTCAAATAAGGCAATACTTTGTCCCCAAATTTAACATATTCCTTTAAAAGCACCTTACTTACTTCACTATGATAAGTAAAGGATATTAACTTTGAAAATTGAATAAAAAGTATTTTAGCATTTAAAAAATATTATAATGAACTACAAAAAGTCTTTCATAACTGTCATTATTAAAATCAAATTAGATAAGAATATGGATATGAAATGGAAAACCCATTCAAATAATGTTTTAACAAAAAAATTGCATTCATATAAAGTAAAACAAAAAACATTTATGCAGGAAAAATGTTTCTGGATGGAAAAATGGAAATCTATTGTCTACTTAGACAATATTGTCTAAGTAGCTGCTATTGTCTACTTAGCTGCCAATTACTTCCTAGAAATGCATAACACTCACCCAAATAACAAATCTTTAAAAATGGGGTGTGTGTCTGGTGTGCATGTTTTAAAAATATATCCTATTCGTACACAAATAATATTTAATGTAAAAGTAACCTCTTCTATCATCAGATAAAGGACAAACATGATTTACCTTAATAAATTTCTTTTTTTATTATTATTATTTTTATTTTTTTAATTTGACTTTACAATACTCTATTGGCTTTGCCATACAAGAATTTTAATAAATTCATAAGAGAATCAGGACTGAAACTTCATAACTTTTAAAATCTAAAATCATATTGACCTTTCAACAGAATCTAATCTCAGATGATTCAATTTATTTAATCCTTGCCAAGATATAACACGCTCTTGGAGAAAATTGTTTTCAAGTGAAAAGAACAAGCTTCTAAAGGTTATAAAGCAACAAAGTAATTTATATATACTTATTTCTGAGATGCTTAATTAAATTAAGTTAATTTTCCTCATATGATACCTAAGTCAAAGTGATTCTGAAAAGATTTTATGAACAAAAATAAATTTCTCAGTCAAAACATATATAAATCAAAAGTCAAACTGTAATTCTGAAAGCAAACATATCTTCACTTAAAATGTGAATTAAAGACTTTAATTAATTTGCAAATAAACATGAAAAAATTAACCACTCACAAAAATATCAGTACCCAACTTCTATAAAGAGGTTTAACTCATGGGTATAAATTTTTATCCTTTAGTGTAAAAGTAAATGGATATTTTCCTTGTGGGTTAAATATGCAATGTGATTTTTTTTTACCAATTTATGGATCTATTCATAAACTAATAGGCTCAAAAAAATGAATCAACAGGCAAGAAAAATGGATTGTTATTAAGTTTACATATTAAGTAATTTTATCACTTTTATTATCAATTCAATTTTCTTAAAATCTTTACATATACATATGTGTTGTTATAGTTTGCTTTATCATCAACTTAAAATCCATTCATTTTAAAGCATGCTCAATATTTTGTTTTTAGCATGGGAATTACTCGATCATGTTCCTCCTAGGGAGATGCAATTCAGAAGGAAGGNCTTTACATATACATATGTGTTGTTATAGTTTGCTTTATCATCAACTTAAAATCCATTCATTTTAAAGCATGCTCAATATTTTGTTTTTAGCATGGGAATTACTCGATCATGTTCCTCCTAGGGAGATGCAATTCAGAAGGAAGGGTGAGGTTGACGATATAAGAATGAATAACAGGAAGGTGGCTCAGAGGTTAAAGCATCTGCCTGAAATACGGGAGACCTGGGTTTGATCCCTGGGTTGGGAAGATTCCCTGGAGAAGGAAATGGCAACCCACTCCAGTATTCTTGCCTGGAAAATCCTATGGACAGAGGGGCCTGATGGGCTACAGTCCACGGGTCACCAAGAGTTGGACACGACTGAGCGACTCTTGGACTCTTGGTAAGAGTAAACTATTCAAATTAGCTCCTAAAAACTTTTGAAATATAGAAATTCCTTCTATTTATTTACTCAGTTTATAAAGAAACTGATATTGGATTGGATTTTGTTTGCAGAATCTAATTATATCCAAGGAACTATTCTAGAAAGCAGTGAGACATAAGTTCTTGTATCAAGAAGCTTGCATTCAGTAAAGTGGTGGAGTCACTATGGAAAACAGTATGGAGATTCCTCAACAAATTAAAAATAGAACTACTACAAATGATTCAGCAATTCCACTTCTGGGTATTGGTCCAAAGAAAACACAAACACCAACGTGAAAAGACATATGCAACCCATGTTTATTGCAGCATTATTTTCAGTAGCCAAGATGTGAAAACAACCTAACCATCCATTGATGGATAAATGGATAAAGAAAATGTGGTGTGTGTATGTGTGTGTGTGTGTATATATATTTATATATGAATCTTTTCATGCTCATTAGCAAATTCATTAAAATCTTCAATATATATAAATCTTTCAATATATATAAATTATATATATATACATGTATGTATCTATATTTGGAGAAGGCAATGGCACCCCACTCCAGTACTCTTGCCTGGAAAATCCCATGGACAGAGGAGCCTGGTAGGCTGCAGTCCATAGGGTCGCCAAGAGTCAGACACAACTGAGCGACTTCATTTTCACTTTTCACTTTCATACACTGGAGAAAGAAATGGCAGACCACTCCAGGGTTCTTGCTTGGAGAATCCCAGGGACGAGGGAGCCTGACGGGCGGCCATCTATGGGGTCGCACAGTGTCAGACACGACTGAAGTGACTTAGCAGTAGCAGTAGCATGTATGTATATTAATCAAATAGATACCATGAACTTCCAGATGTTCAAGCTGGCTTTAGAAAAGGCAGAGGAACCAGAGATCATATTGCCAAAATCTGCTGGATTATCAAAAATGCAAGAGAATTCCAGAAAAACATCTATTTCTGCTTTATTGACTATGCCAAAGCCTTTGACTGTGTGGATCACAATAAACTGGGGGAAATTCTTCAAGAGATGGGAATACCAGACCACCTGACCTGCCTCTTGAGAAATCTGCATGCAGGTCAGAAAGCAACAGTTAGAACTGGACATGAAACAACAGACTGGTTCCAAATAGGTAAAGGAGTACGTCAAGGCTATACATTGTCACCCTGCTTATTTAACTTCTATGCAGAGTACATCATGAGAAACGCTGGGCTGGAAGAAGCACAAGCTGGAATCAAGATTGCNGGACATGAAACAACAGACTGGTTCCAAATAGGTAAAGGAGTACGTCAAGGCTATACATTGTCACCCTGCTTATTTAACTTCTATGCAGAGTACATCATGAGAAACACTGGACTGGATGAAGCACAAGCTGGAATCAAGATTGCTGGGAGAAATACCAATAACCTCAGATATGCAGATGGCACCACCCTTATGGCAGAAAGTGAAGAATAACTAAAGAGCCTCTTGATGAAAGTGAAAGAGGAGAGTGCAAAAGTTGGCTTAACACTCAACATTCAGAAAGCTAAGATCATGGCATCTGGTCCCATCACTTCATGGCAAATAGATACGAAACATTGGAAACAGTGACAGACTTTTCTTTGGCAGGGAGGGGGCGTCCAAAACCACTGTGGATGGTGAATGCAGCCATGAAATTAAAAGACGCTTACTTGGAGAAGGAAATGGCAACCCACTCCAGTACTCTTGCTTGGAAAATTCCATGGACTGAGGAGCCTGGTAGGCTACAGTCCATGGGGTCACAAAGAGTCGGACATGACTGATTAACTTCACTCACTTCTTGGAAGAAAAGTTATGACTAACCTAGACAGCATACTCAAAAGCAGAGACATTACTTTGCCAGCAAAGGCCATTAGTCAAGGCTATGGTTTTTCCAGTAGTCATGTATGGATGTGAAAGTTGGACTATAAGAAAGCTGAGCACTGAAGAATTGATGCTTTTGAACTGTGATGTTGGAGAAGATTCTTGAGAGTCCCTTGGACTGCAAGGAGATCCAACCAGCCATCCTAAAGGAAATCAGTCCTGAATATCCATTGTAAGGACTGATGATGAAGCTGAAATTCCAATACTTTGGCCACCTGATGTGAAGGGCTGACTCATTAGAAAAGACCCTGATGCTGAGAAAGATTGAGGGCAGGAGGAGAAGGGGATGACAGAGAATCAGATGGTTGGATGGCATCACTGACTCAGTGGACATGATTTAGGGTAGACTCCAGAAGTTGGTGATAGACAGGGTGGGCTGGCATGCTGCCATCTATGGGGTTGCAAAGAGTCAGACATGACTGAGCAACTGAACTGAACTGAATTCATACATATACATATAAATATACACATATAATGGATTATTATTCTTCCACTAAAGAAAGAAAATCTTGCCATCTGTGACAAGATGGATGTAACTTGAGAGCATTATGCTAAATGAAATTAATTAGAAAGACAAATACCAGTGCCTTATTATATCACTTATAAGTGGATTATTTAAAAAAAAAAAACTGAGCTCATGATACAGAGAACAAATATGGTGGTTGCCAGAGCTTAGGTGTGGATGGTGAGTGAAATGGCTGAAGGTTATCAAAAGATACAAAGTTTGAGTTATAAAATAAATAACTAGTATAGTTACTAATACTACTAAGTCGCTTCAGTTGTGTCTGACTCTGTGCGACCCCATAGATGGCAGCCCATCAGGCTCCCCCGTCCCTGGGATTCTCCAGGCAGGAATACTGGAGTGGGTTGCCATTTCCTTCTCCGATGCATGAAAGTGAAAAGTCAAAGTGAAGTCGCTGAGTCATCTCCAACTCTTAGTGACCCCATGGACTGTACCCCACCAGGCATGACTATAGTTAATAATGTTGTATTGCACATTGCTGAAGTAATATTGAAATTTGCTCAGAGAGTAAATCTAAAAATTCTCACCATTATGTTGTATACCTAAAACTAATATATCATTATATAATCTATCAAATTATGTCTCAAGAAAACTTGTTAAAGGGTGACATGGTTTTCAAGCATTAATATTCCTATAGTAAATAAGATATCATGATGAAAATTTTATGCTTATATACAAGACAGATAAATAGATAATTACTAATTATAAATTCTATTAAAAAGTAATCAGAAATATGTAAAATAAAGTGCAAAAGAGAAAATAAGAAGACATCTCTAGGACTAAAGTAACACAGATACTGGATTGGCCAAAACATTTGTTCAGGTTTTTCAATAAGATGTTATGGAAAACCCAAACAAACTTTTTGGCCAACCCAATAATTCTACTGATCAAAATCAGAAAGTGGCAGCTCAGAGCTAAGGTCTCCTAGGAAGGAAAGTACAAAATGTGTCCTCTGAAAATATTAACAAACTCACTGAAGGTAGGGGCTTGAGTGTAGCTTCCCTGCCCATTAATGAAAGAGGGCTGGGGGGAAAAGGGGGTAAATTATTGTTCTGCTGCTTGGGGCGAATGAGGGGACAGACTTAATGCCAACAGAAATGGAACTGAATTCAGCCAGTTGCTCTGCATGTAGATCAATCATGTCTCCAACATCACACAAGAGCAACAGATCAGAATACCTTGATATAATTCCAATCTGAACTGAAAGCCTGAGAGATGAGTGGAAACAATCATACCAGTTAGTAAGGGGTGGGAAAAGGGGAGAGGGGGAAAATAAGAGGGTAGAGTGAGATAGAATTACTAAAAGAAAATTAACACACATAATGAGCTTACAATCTTATATTCTAAGAGACACTTAGAATAAGTTAACGTTCCTTGTTCTCTGTTTTCTTTTACAATAGCCATTGTGAACAGTGTGAGGTGATATCTTGTTATGGTTTGGGTTTGCATTTTACTGATGACTTTGAGCATCTTTTCATATGCCTGTTCATATGCCATTTGTTGTCTTCTTTGATGGTCCAGTGGTCAAGACTTCACCTTCCAATGCAGAAGGTGCAGGTTTCATCCTGGTCGGGGAGCTAAGATTCCACATGCCTCTTGCCAAGAAACCAAAACATAAAACAGAAACAATACTGTAACTAGTTTAATAAAGACTTTTAGAAAAATGGTCCACATCAAAAAATCTTTAGAAATGACTATGCAATCCTTAACCCATTTTTTAATCACCTTGTTAAGGTTTTTTATCTTTTGACTTTTAGGTCTTTTTGCTGTTGACTCATCTCTATTTTGGAGGTGAATCCCTTATCAGATAAATTGTTTGCAAATGTTTTATTCCATTCCACACATCGCCTTTTGGCACTCCCATGTTCATTGCAGCCCTATTCACACTAATCAAGGTGTGGAAACAATCTAAATGTCCATCCACAAATTAATGGATAAAGAAAATATGATACCTAATATAGTGGAAATTCTTCAATATGGTAAGCCCTGAGGAAACTCCAGCTATGAAAACATAGAATACTGGCCCCAGATAGCTGAGGAGCATTTTATAGGAATAATTTCAGTGAGTCCAGACTCTCGCATCTTTGTATACATAGAAAAGTGCTAAATTCCTTAACTTGACATATCTGGTTTTCTTTCATTAATAGAAATCTTTTGATGTTCTGGCTATTGCTCTTTGTTGCAAATCTCCTATAAATCCTAGCTCCGCCCTCACCTCCTCAGAGTAGTTCCCTCAGGGTTACTTGAGGTGCTGCCTCTCTAACTTAAAGTCCTAAAAGTTCCTGCCAAATAAAACAACTCTCAGTTTTTAGGTTGTGAATAACGTTTTAGGTGACACGACATAAAATATAATCTATTAATTAAACAAACAAAATATTTACCTGGGAATTTGCCAGGTTCGGTTTGTATCTGCAGTTACCTTCTGCAGGATTTGGTCCTGGAACTTGATAACTCCTTTATCAGTAAAAACCCAACGTAGCTACAGAGCATACAGAAGCTTTCAACCAGCCTGCCTATCTGACTCCTGCTATGCCCCGCATTCCACACCAGAAAACATTCTACTCTACCACAGTTCTAAACAGTTCTAAGGATTGTTCCCAATGCCAGGCTCTCTGCGCATTCCTCAGCTCCGCATGTTCTGCATATGCTAGATTCCTTCGTTATCTGCTCCACCTGACAAGCCACTGCGCATCCTTCAGATTCCGCCCCCTTGCCGTGACTTGTTCCATGGCTCTAAGCAGCAGAGGCTGCTCCTTCCAGATACTGTGCAGCTCCTCTGTGTCATTGTTGTTCAGTTGCTCAGTCATATCCAACTCTTTGCAATACCATGGACTGCAGCACGCCAGTCTTCCCTGTCCTTCACCATCTCCTGGAGTTTGCTCAAACTCATGTCTATTGAGTCAGTGATACAACAATAATTGTACCATTATTTTACTGAATTACATTTTTTTTTTTGGCCTCTCTGTCTCTCCCACTACACCATAAGCTCCCGGAGGGCAGGGAATTTGCTTTTGTATTCCCATGACCTGAATGAATGTTTTGCCCAACACTGGCTCACAAAAATATCCATTGTCCCTGAGATCAGAAAAGGCCAGGCAGCTCTTAATAGGAAAAGATCAGTCTTATGTATCTGTTCTCTTACTTTGCTGCATCGTTTTGTACCTGAAGGTACTCTCAAAATTATAGCAGTATTCTTTACTACTGAGATAACAAAGGCTAGTGTTCAAGCATACTGGCTGTGATGTTCAAGAGCTCAGATTTCCTATTATAATGCCAGCAAGTTATAAAATCTCAAGTAAGGTACCTAATAGGATAATAATAATAGTTAACAGTTATTGAACATTTACTATTCATACAATAAATAACTCATTTAATCCTCCCAAAAAGTATGTGAGGTGTCATCACCTTTCTTTACAGGTGAGGAAACTAAAGCACAGAGAGGTTAGTTAACTTGACCAAGGTCACACAGCTTAAAAAGTGCAGAGTCAGAATTCAAACAGCCTGCCTCCAGAGCTCATCAGTTAAACATGAATTTATACCACCTCTCTGCCATAATATTGCCATATTTGAGGATTAAAAGAAATAGTACAGGTATTTAGACACAGTGAACCTGCAGCCGGCAGCTGTGCTTACTGTCACAGTAACAGTTCAGTCTTGCTTCTTAGCTCCAATACTAGGCACTGATAATTTTGCATCTTATTGAATGCTAAAAAATGGGCAATTTGGGAATTGCTTATGATACACTCACTTAGCCCTAAAAGTTTAGTAGTCATGCATGCACAGCATTAAAATCATGTCCAATCAATCCCATTCAATTAAATCTTAATAATTTAAATGAAAAACATCAGTAAAAATATAGATTAGTTCTGTGTTAGCAAATGTTTTCCTTTTTCTATAATGTAACAAGGTAGAAAAGTATTCTCTGGTAGTAACAATTTGAATTTTGAAGTTTCAGAAGCGCTCCAATTGACAAGGCAGTTTTGAAAAACACAACTTCCATATTAAAATTCTTATTATAAAGTCTTTCCAAAGTTGATTTTAGCCATGGGTCAGAATTAGAAAACTCATGTTATTTGAGGTTAGAGGTGAGCTAATTTCACTAAAATGGCGCATTGAAAAAACAACCATGGCTGGACGCACAGCAGGAGAAGGAGCATTCTTCAGCTACATTACCAAACTCTCTGGAGAAATCAAGCAAGCCAATAGCTTCATCTAAGATAATTGCTGCGCTGGAGTCTCTGCCCAGACAAGTTTTATTCCCACACTCACAGGGTGTGCCCTCTTGGAACAGAATATATGTAAGCAAATGGCAGAAATAGCACCAGGAACCCGTTCAAAAAAATTTCTATGATAGGAAGCAAGATATGGAAGATGGATGTGTAACTACAATCTCAAATTTAAACTCTTGACTCTTTTAAGTAACTGCAACCAGACTAGTAGGACTCTTTCAGGGATTAAAAACATTTCAAAATATTTTATGTAATAGAAGATACCCAGAGTAATAAGTTATTGTATGAGCAATATATAAATAAATTCTCCTTTGGAAACAAGTTAAATACATTAAAAGAATAACTCCTGGAAAGCTGCATAAGGTTTCAAGTTTTAGACTAACGTCGTTAAAAAACAGGACTGAATCACCAGTCTCCATCTGATACAGGATGCAGGATGCTTGGGGCTGGTGTACGGGGATGATCCAGAGAGACGTTGGGGGGTGGGAGGTGGGAGGGAGATTCGGGATTGGGAGCTTGTGTGTACCTGTGGTGGATTCATGTCGATGTATGGCAAACCCAATAGAGTATTGTAAAGTTAAATTTAAAAATAAATAAATAAATAAATTTAAAAAAAAAAAAAAACAGGACTGGACTTTAGACAATTCCATGTCACTTATCAGAATATAAGGATTACAAGTGCCAACTTGGCTATAAAGCTTAATTAAAAATTATATGAAATGGAGATATGCAGTTTATGAGGTAGTAAGGCAGGAAATTTTGTTTGGAAAAAGCAGTGAAGCAGAAACCACTTGGATTCTTATTCCAACTGTGTCACTTTCTTAAGCTAAAAATACATTTTTTCTATCCATTTTTTTACCATTTAAAAGGAACTAAATATTATTGTCTTATGATTTTAATGCAAAATTCACATACAATAAACAAATTACAATGTGATAGCAGATATTTGTTTTGAAGGCCCAGTTAAATCATTTCATGGATTTTTATGGGTGGTGATAGAAGGTCTAAGCACTCCAATAATCTCTTATGTTTATTTTTATACAATGTTCACCTTTTTATTCCACATTGCTTAGAGAAGAAAAGTAAAAATGTCAAACATATTCCGTTTGAAAATCACAGATATTGTATAGATTTCAGACTATTTTTTTGAATTTCAGAGGTTTACTATCAGGAAAAATAATTTTGTTTATTTTCTAAACTGAATTCTCCTATTCTAGGTTGTTGATGATATCATCAATCCATTTAATCAAAGAAGGTAGAAACACAAAGGAGTCATCAACTCCTCCCTCTCCCTCATACCTCCCACCAAGCAGTCATCAGTTTATCATTTTATATCCTAATTCTCAAATAGGTTACTCTCTAACTCTCATGATTTCCACTGTCTTGGTTAATATCTTTGGTGGTGGTTTAGTTGCTAAGTCGTGTCAGACTCTTGCGACCCCACGGGTTGTAGCCTGCCAGGCTCCTCTGTCCATGGGATTCTCCAGGCAAGAATACTGAGGTGGGTTGCCAGATCCCCAGGGGATCTTCCCAACCCAGGAATTGAACGCGGGTCTCCTGTGTTGTAGGCAGATTCTTTACCAACTGCAATATGAGGGAAGTCCAGATAAATGTCTTTATCACATCTTAACTGTATTACAGCAGCAGCCCCACAAGTAAATATTTTTTCCTCTGAATAGGCCCACCTTGCACAGTACTATAGTAATTCATCTAAAACACAAGTCTGGCCCACTCACATTCCTGACTAAACTTATGTGAATAGCTTCCCATTGCTGACAGGATAATTTACAGCCTCTCTAATTTCCCACTAGAGTCGTCCATGATCTAATCCCAGACTGACTCTCCGTGATGGCAGAAACTGTTTATATCTTGCTCTCCACGGTATCCCCAGCAGTTTCTGATGAATAATCGACATCACTCAATAGCAAATTAAATAATAAATTTCAGTTAAATACTTTGTTGAATAAATAAATACATGAACGAATGACCATTGTCTCATTACTGACACTCATTTAGCAGCTTGTTCTCTAGCAAGGTCAAAGGGCATCTAATTCCCCTACCCAGTCCAAGCTGTTCTAGCCCATGCTTCTTTCCCTCTCTTCTTTGGTGACCTCCTATTCTTCCTAAGCAGCTGGAACATTGGCTTTTCCTAGAATCTTTCCCCAGTCCTCCTCCCTTCATCTGGGCTCCCAAAACCCCCTGTGAGAAATCTTTATACTTGGCCTGAGGATGACATGAAATTATAAATCGTGTACCTATTCCCAGCACTTGTCTCATGCCAAGCGCACAGAAGGTGCCCAATAGTTGTTAGGTAATGAATGAGTAATTCTAATCCAAATGTCACATATATAACACTTATTCAATGTTAGAAATCAGCTAAAATTCACAAAATTTGTTTCTTCACAAAATCACAGCTTGCTAATACAAAGCACACTTAAATCCATGAATTCTGATTTAACAGCTTCAAAAAATAGGTCTCTAGTCTTTAATTAATCACAACCAACTGTGAAGTAAACATTTATTATTTCTGTTTTGGTCAGTATTCCTTGAATAACCTATCTACGAGGTTAATATCATTTAAAAGGAGATGATTGTTTTAAAAGGGCTATAAAATAAAGACAATCAATTAAATTAATGCTATTATTCAATATTTAATGTCTTTTATGTATCAAATATATGGATGTGATCTTTACTTGGCTGCTGTGCTAAAAATCTTCAAGTTACTAACCATTGTTTAACTTAGACACAAATTAAGATATACATAGAATAATATTGATCTGAGTTTGATATCATTCTGAAGTCTCTTAATTTTACAGTAAGCTGACAGTATTTAAAATGTCTGTATAAATACGTACTTAGAAACATGCTATGGTGATAGGTGCAGAAATGACAGACTTATAGGGTATTTTTATATGTGAAAGAATATATAATTTTTCTAGTAAATCTAAATATGAATTTCTTTCATAAATAGTCACAAAATATAATATTAGTAAGGGATTTTACTATAAACTTAATAGACATTTTTGTAATAGAAAATTTTAAAACATAAGTGAATTGTGATATTTTTAACATACTTAATAACAGAAAGACTAAAAAATCATTGCATTGTTCAACCAACTGAATTCACTTATCCATTGCTTTTCACAAATATATTAGAGCACATATCACACACCACAGCAGTGGGAGTCAACACTGGAAACAGAAAAAGTACAAAACTTATCTTTTGAAATTATTTATACTCTCAAGCACTGCAGATGCATGAAATTAAAAGACGCTTTCTCCTTGGAAGCAAAGTTATAACCAACCTAGACAGCATATTCAAAAGCAGAGACATTACTTTGCCAACAAAGGTCCATCTAGCCAAAGCTATGTTTTTCCTTTGGTCATGTATGGATGTGAGAGATGGACTGTGAAGAAAGCTGAGCACTGAAGAATTGATGCTTTTGAACTGTGGTGTTGTAGAAGACTCTTGAGAATCCCTTGGACTGCAAGGAGATCCAACCAGTCCATTCTAAAGGAGATCAGCCCTCGGTGTTCATTGGAAGGACTGATGTTGAAGCTGGAACTCCAATACTTTGGCCACCTCATGTGAAGAGTTGACTCATTGGAAAAGACCCTGATACTGGGAGGGATTGGAGGCAGGAGGAAAAGGGGATGACAGAGGATAAGATGGCTGGATGGCATCACTGACTCAATGAACATGGGTTTGGGTAAATTCCTGGAGCTGGTGATGGACAGGGAGGCCTGGAGGAATAAAAATTTCTGTTTTGTTTCCTTCTTTCTCATTGGTGTGCTGTGATTCATGGGGTCACAAAGAGTTGGACACGACTGAGCGACTGAACTGAACTGAACTGAACTGAATACTCTCAACAAAGTTAATAATTTATGGGGGTATTATTTTTTGTCTGATCATATAAAAAATTAACAAGGTAAAAGTTTGAAATTTATTTGGCAACAAATATTAAATCACAAATCATTTATGATTTTAGTCCAGTGAATATGTAGAAGTAATATAGGAAATAGTTTGAAGGTGGCAAGGTCAGCAGACTATGATACTACTTCAAGAATAAAGCAGTGAGGGCATGTAGCTGTAGAATTAATTACACATGGGAAGAAAAAGCTTTCTGTCATTGTATATTATTGAATAAGAACAAAATATTTTCATTCTTTATTGAAGATATTTTCTCTGGCAGGATTTTTTGTAAACACAATACTTTTACCTGTATCATAAAATTTACCATGTTGTATTTTAATTATATATTTACATGTTTATCTCCTTAGCTAGATCACAAGTCCCTTGAGACCATGAATTGAGTCAAATCATCTTTGAATCCCCAGTGCTTAGCGTGAGACTGCAAGAGAGTAGAAATTAACTATAAACATGTTGTTGTGGGGTATTTTCTTTTATTAATGTACAAGGTGAGAACCCAAAGGAGAAATACTGTTTGCTCTCAATATCATAAATAGTTGTGTTTTTCTAGAAAAATTGGGTTATTTCTATCTTAAAGGAATAAAAATTTCTGTTTTGTTTCCTTCTTTCTCATTGGCTGTTAGAAAATGGAAAAGCTTTATAATCTCCAACAACAACTGTATAAAGTGCCAGGGCATTTATTTTCTATAAAATATTCAATTCATTTTTCCATCTTATTTTTGCTTCCTTATTTCTCCTTGCTTCATCTCTTCTACTAACTTCAAATGATTTTCTCTTCTATTATTTATATTTATGTAAATCAGTTTGAATTTCTCTTAAATAAACTGGGTTAAAATGATTAAGCAAAGGCAGGTGTTCAAATATGCCTTTTTGACAATTGAAAAATGAGATAAGTTGTTGAGTTCAAATTAAATTGAATTTACATTTACACTTTTCTTTGTAAAATTTTCTTGCCTTGCATGAGGTAAATTCTCATATATTCTTTAACCTCAAACTTTGTTATTTACAAGTTTAATAACAAAAATTATAGACATAACAAAGACTAAGTGCTATACCTACTCTCTCTATATAGGTATTCTATCCTACATTTATAACATAGTATAAGTAATGAAATCTTCTCCAGAAGATAATTTTAGTACATCAGTAACTCATTAAGTAACATGAGGCTTTAGAATTGTGCTATTAAGATAAAAATATAGCTTGTATTTTTCCATGTGAATTAAGTGTGATCTAACTGCTCTGAGGTTATATGTTTAAAGTCATTCTTTTTGAGTTTTTATTACAAATGATCCTTAGTATTCACACTCTCATCAATTTAAGCCACATGAGAGGAAATTTAAAAAAAAAATCTGTGGGAAACTAGGAGTAGTGGGTGGAGTGGGGAAGCACTGTGTTTCTCAGGATTCCCAGAAGTTTGCACTGACTTAGCTGACACATGTCATAGCTAAGGCATTACAAACAATAACAAGTGCTTCTTTTGAAGATCATAGTTCCTACTGCAAAACTAAAGTTTAAAGATGAAACAAACAGCAAAATTTTCAGATGGATTTACAAGAAATGACTTGTAGCCAAGGCTTGCATTTTTACTGAATCATTTTTACACATATTCCAACAAACGAAATTTTTAGGCCATTTAATGTCTGTATGTTTAATCAAAAATATAAGAAAGGGTTAATATATTAAGCCAAATAATTTATTTCACATTAGTTAATATCTTGCTCTCCATGTGTTATTCTAGATGCTGAGTTGACTCAGATGGTCCAGGAGAGCCATGTTAGGTCCCTAGGTGGAGAAGATCCCCTACAGAAAGGAGTGGCAACACTCTCCTNGAGGGAGGAGGGGGTGGAATCTATAGCTTATATTAAACCTGAAAAAAAGTAGCATCACTTTTTCATAATTTCTATCCTATATTAATAAAACAGAGCATATATATGACTCATTCAATATTAAGTTTGGGAGACCTTCCCTTAAATAGCTACTAGTTACTTAGTCAGAGAAAGCAATTGGCACCCCACTCCAGTACTCTTGCCTGGAAAATCCATGGACAGAGGAGCCTGGTAGGCTGCAGTCCATGGGGTCGCTAAGAGTCCGACTGGATTGAGCAACTTCACTTCTACTTTTCACTTTCATGCTTTAGAAAAGGAAATGGCAACCCACTCCAGTGGGCTTGCCTGGAGAATCCCAGTGACAGGGGAGCCTGGTGGGCTGCCGTCTTTGGGGTCGCACAGAGTTGGACACGACTGAAGTGACTTAGGAGCAGCAGCAGCAGCAGTTACTTAGGTATTTTTACTTCATATCCAAGCAAGAAGAAGCAATAATTTCAGGGGAAATTATATTCATTCTATCAAAGAACATAAGACAAACATCCATATGATTTTTTTTTTTAAACCTAAACTCTGAAAAGAAGACTGTGCAAATTTTTATTTTGTTAAAAACTTTTTCAAGTTCAGCAATGTTGCACTATTCATGGGAGACATTTTAAGCTTTTACTCCAAAAACTACCTAATAATCTGTGGAGTATCAAGGTACATGAAATGACTGAGTGTACATTAGTACATAGCATTTTTTAAAAAGCAATGAAAACAGATGAGAAAACAGAAAATTGTCATAGGTTACAGACATTCTAGGAAAGAAAGTTCAGATTTTCCTCAATATTATTTTTCACTTTTGCAATATATTTCATTATTATACTGCATCGCTACTAAAAAGACACAGATTTGTTTACAATTTCTTAAATGTTACAAACATGATGACTAACTTAGGCATATTAGTCAAATAGTATAAAAATTGCATTCAGACTTTTCAGACTGTTTGCAAAATGTTCTTTTATAGATTCTAATATTTTTATGAATTAGCTTTTATAAATTCAGACATATCAGTTCAAAATTAGACCTAATAAAGGAGTTCCTAGATGGATGAGGGAAAAAAGAAATCATTTTATCATAACTCAAGGGGATATTTTTCATGCAACTGTTCTTGGAAAATTTTGAGTATATGTAACATTTAGCAGAGTTCTTACTCCCTCTGGTGACAGATAAATGAAATATAAATGCTATATGAGTTTCAACAGGAATTTTTTTTAAAACTTAAAAATTAAAGTATAGTTGATTTACAGTGTTATGTTAATTTCAGATATAGAGTAAAGTGATTCAGTTATACATGTATATGTATGCATGCATGTGAGCTCAGTCGTGTCCAACTCTGCGACCCCATGGACTGTAGCCTTTCAGGCTCCTCTATCCATGAGATTTCCTAGGCAAGAATACTGGAGTGGGTTGCCATACCCTCCTGCAAGGGATCTTCCCAACCCAGGGATCAAACCTGCTCCTCTTGTGTCTCCTGCATTGGCAGGTAGGTTCTTTACCAGCTGAGCCACCAAGGAAGCCCTATACATGTGTGTGTGTGTGTGTGTGTGTGTGTGTCTGTGTCTGTGTCTGTGTGTGTCTGTGTATGTACATATATATATACACATACATATATACATATTCTCTTTTCAGATTCTTTTCCATTATAGGTTATTAAGATATCAAATGTAGTTCTCTGTGCTATATAGTATGTCCTTATTGTCAACAAGGATTTTAATGGAATTTCCCAAACCTAGCTAGATTATGACTATTTCTTAGAACTCATGTAATATCAATACCTACACATCTAAAAAGAATTCATTGAAAGATAAATTCATTATAACAATAAAAATACCAAAAAATTAATCTTGTGTTTTCTCTTTTTTCTTTCAAAATACATATTTTTAAATATTTAAATTTCTTGATATAAGAGTGCAAGATAAAAAGGAGGCAACACAATTCTTCAGATAGATTTAACTAGAAGTGACTTGTAGACAAGGCCCACATTTTTAGTGAGTCGTTTCCACAGATATATTTACTTTGATATCACAAAAGAAAGGGGGCAGGAGAAAAGATCATTGTCACAAAAATATCAAAGGGCCCAGACTCACAGAAGTGTTCCACTATACAGAAACCTGCAGCTCCCACCTGTTTCTTTTCAGGCTCTCAAAGGCCAAGTGAGACAAACCAGTTAAAATCATCTAAGTTAAAATTTAAGAAAGTTGACATATACACCCTACTATGGAGAAAGCAAGGGAGTTCCAGAAAAACATCTTCTTCTGCTTCACTGAGTATGCTAAAGCCTTTGACTGTGTGGATCACAACAAACTGGAAAATTCTTAAAGAGATGGGAGCACCAGACTTCCCTACCTGTCTCCTGAAAACCTGTATGTGGGTCAAGAAGCAATAGTCAGTACCAAACATGGAACAATGGCCTGGTTCAAAATTGGGAAAGGAATATGACAAGGCTGTATATTGTCACCCTGCATATTTAACTTTTGTGCAGAGTACATCATGGGCTTCCCAGGTGGCACTAGTGGTAAAGAACCCATCTGCCAATTCAGGAGACCTGAGAGATGCAGATTTGATCCCTGGGTCAAGAAGATACCCTGGAGGAGGACATGGGAATCCACTCCAGTATTCTTGCCTCTAGAATCCCATGGACAGAGGAGTCTGCTGGGCTACAGTCTATAGGGTTGCAAAGAGTTGGACACAACTGAAGCTACTAACACACACACACACACACACACACACACACACACACACACACGCACGTACGCACATCATGTGAAATGCCAGGCTGGATGAGTCACAAACTGGAATCAAAACTGCCGGGGAAACTGCCAACAATCTTAGATACCACTCTAAAGGCAGAAAGTAAAGAGGAACTAAACTCTTGACAAGAGTGAAAGAAGAGAGTGAAAAGGCTGGCTTAAAACTCAACGTCAGAACAACAGAAGTCATGGCATCTGATCCCATCACTTCATGGCAAACAGAGGGGAAAAAGTGGAAGCAGTGACAGATTTTATTTTCCTGGGCTCCAGATCACTGCTTGTGACAGTGAGAGCAGTCACAAAATTGAAAGATTCTTGCTTCTTCAAAGCAAAGCTGGGACAAACCGAGACAGCATGCTAAAAAACAGAGACATCACTTTGCTGACAAAGGTCATATAGTCAAAGCTATGGTTTTTCCAGTAGTCAGATATGGATATGAGAGTTGGATCCTAAGGAAGGCTGAGCACTGAAGAATTGATGCTTTGAAATCATGGTGTTGGAGAAAACTCTTGAGGGTCTCTTTGACTACAAGGAGATTAAACCAGTCAATCCTAATGGAAATCAATCATGAATATTCATTGGAAGAACTGATGCTGAAGCGCCAATACTTTGGCCCCCTGATGTGAAAAGCTGACTCATTAGAAAAACTCTGATGCTGGGAAAGATTGAAGGCAAACGGAGAAGGGGCACCAGTGCCTGAGATGGTTAGATAGCATCACCGACTCAATGGACATGAATCTGAGCAAACTCCAGGAAATAATGCAGAGCAGAGGAGCCTGGTGTGCTACAGTCCATGGGGTTGCAAAGAGTCAGACACGACATAGCAACTGAACTACAATGTATATAGAATAGATAACCAGCACAGACCTACTGTATAGCACAGAGAATTTTACTCAATACAATACAGGTCTGTGTAATAGCTTATATGGGAAAAGACTCTAAAAAAGAATGGGTAGATAGGTAGATAGATAGATATAGGTATGTAACAGATTCAGTTTGCTATACACTTGAAGTAACACATTGTGGATCCACTATACCACAGTAAAAGTTAATTTTAAAAAATTTAATGTAAGGAGATTGAAGATTATCTAGATACACTCTTCCCTGTCCAACAGCACTGCTCCTAAGCCTAAGCACCGAGTCTTTAATTTGCTTCTTTCTAAGAAACCAAAGTTTTCTATGGGGCTAGGACCAATATTCTGGACAAGGAAATGACAATCCACTCCAGCACTCTTGCCTGGAAAATCCCATGGATGGAGGAGCCTGATAGGCTACAGTCCATGGGGTCGCAAAGAGTCGGACACAACTGAGCGACTTCACTTTCACTTTCACTTTCAGGACCAAAATATGTTTAAACCTTCCCCGAATCAGTGTCCTACATTACATACTTATACATCATCCCTCATACATGTCAGAAGCCCATAAGGTACTCTATCCATTTCTTTTGTGTTTAATTCTCAGTATCCTACCACCTCAGAGGTGAATATGTAAGAATACACAAACATATATATTAATTACAGCTAAAATGTTTTACTTCATATCCTATATTTACATTTAACTGGGAATTCCTGGAGATATAATCCTTTAATCCAAAATAATACAGTATTTGAGGCACTGTTGTAAAAATAAAAGCATGGAGCAAGTATCTGCTTTAGCAGGTGCTATATTGGGCATATATTTCTTTTTAATTTAACCTTCATGACATCCCTGTAATGCGAGATTAATCATTTTACAGATGAAAAAACTAAGATTTAAGTAATTCATCCAATTGGTTGATAGTGGATCCAAGTTTCACTCCAGGTTTATCTAGCTCCAAATTCTTTGTTGCATACATTTAACAAATAAGGACGTGGTTTGACCCAGAGGATTTTCTCAGATGATTTTCAGATCTCAAATAAACTTTGCTGTCTTCTCTATGTCTAGTGATCATCCAGGTGAGTTGCAGATCATGCTCAGTACATCAAATATGGAAAAAGATCTCAAAACTAAACATGAATGTGAGATCACTAAACTAATTTTCAGGCTTCCCTTGTAGCTCAGTTGGTAAAGAATCTGCCTGTATTGCAGGAGACCTGAGTTCAATTCCTGGGTTGGAAAGATCCCCTGGAGAAGGAAATGGCTCTTCCTTCTACTAGAGGAATAATGGCACTTCCTAATAACTAGAGGAATACCCACTCTAGTATTCTTGCCACGGACAGAGGAGCCTGGCAGGCTGTAGTCCAAGGGGTTGCAAAAGTCAGATAGGACTTAGTGGCTAAACCACCACCAAAGTAATTTTCACTTGAGTCCCAGGATTTTCATTATTTATAGTCCTCTATTGAATATTTTATTATGAAATTCTGTGGAGTTCTAGCCAAGCTTTTTATACATCATTAAAAGTATTTGAACATTCCCTTGAATTTGACCAATTATTTATTATGATGATGAAAACCTATATTATATTATTTTATGTTACATTATATTAAAATCAATTATGGTCCCTGTCCTTACAGTTTCTTGGGAAATGAACATAAAGGGAAAAAATACTTCCAAAGCAATGCATAAGAGCAATGATAGAGGTAAAAGAATAAGGAAGAATGAAACAAAGTAGAGAGGCCACTATTCCCAGAGAGAGTGAGAGAAAAGCTTCCCAGGGTAAATAATGTCAAGCTGAGCCAGTGAAAGAGAAGAAACAACGTTCCAAGCAGAGGGAACAGCACTGAAAACTGGATAAATGCTGAAGTTTTATAAGCAATAGGATTTTGTAAAATGTATGACATAAGGCAGCAGAGAAAGATGAAGGACAGATTTGGGAGGGCCTTTAAGTTCTGAAATGTGGACTATATTCTAACGGTTAAGACCAAAGAACTGGTAGGCATTTAGGCATCTCACACTAGACAATTGCTTGGAAAGAGACTGGATTTGAGTCTGTTTCAGGAACCAAGAAAAGCATACATGCTTATTCAGTCTAAGGTTATAACAGTAGCAATACCGAGAAACAGAACAAATTTTAAAATATGTAGGCCACATGATTGGGGGATTTTGATATAAGGAGGGAGAGAAACAAGAAGGATTCCTGGGAGATGTTTGTATTTCTGCCAATTAAATGAAAATACTATTTGTGAGATACAAAACAATGAACAAGAAAGTTTAGATGAAGGGGAAAAATGAGAACGTTTGATATTTTAGGAGAAATGAAGTTAGTTTGAATTCATAATTCCATATAGTTTGTAGTTTAAGAAAAGTGAGGCATATTTTATGTATTGTGGAGAAAGGGAGCATAAAATAACTGGCAAAATGAGGCTCATCTGGCATCACTGAGATCCTGCTGCTGCTGCTAATGCTGCTGCTACTGCTGCTGCTGCTGCTGCTAAGTCGCTTCAGTCATGTCTGACTCTGTGCGACCCTAGAGATA
>SJYV01032452.1:0-17659 GCA_006410875.1 Neotragus pygmaeus | reverse complement strand
AGAGAATGGGACAAGGCATGAGAAAAGTTGGAAGATTCTGAAACGTTATCATTAAGCTCTCCACGTACTTAAAATAGGTTATTAGCATCTAATGAGAATCACCAATACTAAGATTATAAGAACAATACAAAATAAATATGATATGCAAGTGTTTTGCTGAAGGAATTGGAAGCGGAATAAGGTGTTTTTGTTGAAGTCATCATCTAGGTTTTGACTGAGTCATATCATTGAGAAAGTTTTGTTCTTTTTGTTTTTCAGAATAAAGATAACTCTAAGGGGAAGGTTGGAATAAATCTGTTGTAATTGTATAACTAAAAAGGAAAATCTGACATTCACATTTACAGAATTTTTTTTATTTTAGATTTTTCTCTGGATTTTGAAGGAACCCTTCATTATCTAGTCTAAACCCGCCTCATTTCAAAAATGTGTATACTTTGGCCCAGAGGTGAAAAACCAAGTGAGCATCGTGCCTGTTACTTGGCAAGTTTTGTGTTAAGTTATTATTAATATTGGGCTGCAAGGAGATCCAACCAGCCCATCCAAAGGAAGTCAGCCCTGAAGGTTCATCAGAAGGATGATGCTGAAGCTCCGATACTGTGGCCACCTGATGCGATGAGCTGACTCATTGGAAAAGACCCTGATGCTGGGAAAGGTTGAAGGCAGAGCGAAGAGGGGATGACAGAGGACTCAATGGTTGGATGGCACCACTGATTTAATGGACCTGATTTTGAGCAAACTCTGGGAGATGGTGAAGGACAGGGAAGCCTGGCGTGCTGCAGTCCATGGGGCTGCAAAGAGTCAGACACCACTGAGCGACTGAACCATAGCAAGTATTATAACCAATGTCTCTCTCGATATATCTTGGTTATAATGTCTCTACAGCCCTAGTGTAGTTTCCAACAGACTGTTGATAGCACGTGTGTGGATGGTCTTAATGCCCCCAATACCTGAGAAGGTACAAGTGCTAACCAGATATCCAGGTCACAGTGACCTTTGCCAGCCTGGTGACCTGCATCAGCTGAACAGTGAGCCCATTCCATACTAAACACTGGAACTAGGACATGTGTTTTGAGGAAACTGCAAGAAACAGCACAAAGATCATGGCTCACAGCAGACCCGTGGAAAGGCTTATTAGAAATATAAATTGGAATAAAGGCTTGGTGAATTATGAATTAGAAGGAGCTACTTTTTTCCATTATATTCATGGGATAAATTAAAGCATTGAGAAGCCCTGTGGACAAACGAAGGCTGAATTGATTTGAACGATCCCCTTTAATAACAACTCAGCAGTTCAGTTCAGTTCAGTCACTCAGTCGTGTCTGGCTCTTTGTGACTCTATGAACCGCAGCAAGGCAGGCCTCCCTGTCCATCACCAAATTCCGGAGTCCACACAAACTCATGTCCGTCGAGTCGGTGATGCCATCCAACCATCTCATCCTCTGTCGTCCCCTTTTCCTCCTGCCCTCAATTTTTCCCAGCATCAGGGTCTTTTTCAGTGAGTCAGCTCTTCACATCAGGTGGCCACAGTGTTGGAGTTCCAGCTTTAGCATCAGTCCTTCCAATGAACACCCGGGACTGATCTTCTTTAATATGGACTGGTTGGATCTCCTTGCAGTCCAAGGGACTCTGAAGAGTCTTCTCCAACACCACAATTCAGAAGCATCAATTCTTCGGTGCTCAGCTTTCTTTGTAGTCCAACTCTCACATCCATATATGACCACTGGAAAAACCATAGCCTTGACTAGACGGACCTTTGTTGGCAAAGTAATGTCTCTGCTTTTTAATATGCTATCTAGGTTGGTCATAACTTTCCTTCCAAGGAGCAAGCAGTACTAGGTTAAAAATGCCCTGGAAACCGCCCCCACCTGCCACCAGTGGGAGGAGTCTCTTGTTCAAGTCTTACCTTTTCCAAAGGCTGGAAAGAAACAGTGCACAACTGCAGGGAGATGGAGCTGTAACAGAGGTACTAAGTAAAAGGTTAGGTAGGAAAGAGAAGACTCTTTCCATGAACATGAATAAACCCCCATCAAGAAACAAAGTAAAAATATTCCACAATGGTTAGGGTGCAGATTCTGGAGTCTGAATCCTGTCCCTGCCATTTGCAAATTGTGAGTTACTCAAGTTCTCTGTGCCTTAATTTATCTGTTTGAAAGTGAGGCTAACGATGGTAATACTAAATTACAAGAATTAAATCAGTTGATACTGTAAGTCATTTAAAGATGGTGTGTGGCTTGTAGACAGTTCATATAAATGTCATGTTTATTTATAATCTTTAGGCTTAAGGATTTTTTAATTAACATTTAAAACTTTTTATTAGATTTTTTCACATATATTTTTACTATATAATTTTCAAATGTTAAATTGCATGTGCAGTTGTTACAAAATATTTGCTACATATTGCATCTCCTTTTTTATCCATTTATCTGTTGATGGACATCTAGGCTGCTTCTGTGTTTCAGTTCTAGTGAGGTGGGTGAAACCTAGAGCCTGTTATACAGAAGGAGAAAAACAAATATAGTATATAATGGTATGTATATGGAATCTCTAAAAATGGTGTTGAAGGAACCTGTTTGCAGGCGATGCGGATGTAGAGAACGGACTTGCGGACACAGTGGGGGAGGGCGAGAGTGGGAGGAAAGGAGTGGTGGCCTCAACGCATGTACGCCATCAGCTGTAAGCTGGAGCGCTGGAGAGCAGCTGCCGTGTGGCACAGGGGCCAGCCTGCCGCTCTGTGATGAGATGGGAGAGCAGGAAGTGGGGAGAGGAATGTATGCACGGTTATAGCTGATGTGTGTTGCTGTATGGCAGAAAGTAACACAGCATTGTAAGAATTAAAAAACAAAAGCATCTTTACTATATACACTGTTTGCCGCCAGTCGTATCCCCAATCGCTTATATCTCCCACTCTCCTCCCAGCCCCCACTGGTAGAGCCTAGTTTGTCCTCTGTACTTAGGAGTGTTTCTTTTTTGTTTTGTTCACTAGTTTGTGGTAGTTTTAAAATTCCACATATCACGTATAAGTCATATCATACAGTATTTGTCTTTCTCTGTCTGACTTAATTCACTTAGCGTAATACCCTCCAATTCCATCCATGTTGATGCAGTTGGCAACATTTCATTCTTTTTTATAGCTGAGTTATAGTCCATTTGTGTGTGTGTGTGTGTGTGTGTGTGTGTGTGTGTGTGAGTATGACATCTTCTTTATCTGTTCATCTCTTGATGGACACTTAGGTTGGGTTTAGAGGTTAAGTGTTCAAAATGTGTTTATTTTAAAATTTTTCCCCCTAACATATACAACATGATTTCTTGCTTTCTTGAACAAGGATGTAATATGGACTGTTATTCACTAGTTCATTCAATAGATTTTTACTGAGTGCCTGCTGTATACTCAGCAGTATGCTTGTGGCTCAGTGCACAGAGGGAAAGCAAGGCAATGTGGTTCTTGCAGTCCCACCCTAAGCTTTCCTTACCATTTACAAAAAATGTTAAAATTTTCCTGTGGCTTTTATTTCAGATTAAAGAATATCTCTGACAGTGCTATTCACAATATCACTATCACTCTATCACAGGGCTTCCCTGAGAAGAGGACTTAGGATAACTTAATAAAAGGGAATTATTATTGTGATAAGAATTTTTATCATAGATTTGTAGTACTAGAGCCAGTCTTTGAGGAAAAAATTATACTTCATGTTAATTTCTTTAAGAGGTAGAACTTTGATAATCAACCAAAAATTCACTAGTATTATACATTATCTCTTCATAAGCAGCATCTGAGCGCTTCTGTCAAATATTTCATGAGGAGAGACCTGTGAGATGAGAAAATTTTGCAAATCACAAGAAAAATGAGTCTTAATGAAAAGTATCATTGCACCTTAGTGTACAGTTCAGTCAAGAAATAAGTAAACCCTTGAAATGTCTAGAATGAAGACTACTTCTGTGCAGTATCATTGTTGGTAGTCTTTTAGAAAATAATCTTGCTGGAGGAATTGCTTTCAGATTGTCATAGAATCTTAATGCAAAATGGCATATTTTTTTTTTAAGGGTCTTCAGAGGTTTGCTGCTCTGTAAAACAGTGAAAGTAGTTGGTAAGAAAACTATGTGTAGCCATTATAAAATGTATTCTGAGACCTGGCGGCAGTTTTCTGAAAGTTAGACTTGATGTCAAAGTTCATTTGACCAGTCTTTTAAAATCTTAAGAGGAAATACAGACAACAGAAATGTGTGTAAATGAAGGAGTACACTTCTAATTTTAAAAAAGGAGTATGTGTAGGTTGTCAAAATAAGTAATTTAAGATAATGTTAGATTCCTTAGCTCATTGAGAAATCAAGTGCATGTATCTTCATTCCAATAAAAACATCAATACCCTACATTTTGTATCAGCCTCAGCTAAGACAGCAAACTTAGTCACTTCTTAAGTTTAGGGATTGTTTAATTTTTTTTTGTGAGTGACTTGACTGTGGTCTGCTTTGGATATGGGCCTCTGTCCTGGGCAGAGCTGAAACAGAGGAGGATCATTTTGCCTAGAACAAGATGTAGAAGTCACTGCAGACTCCAGAGTATGAAAGCATTCTTATTTTTTAATATTAAATTTAACATTTAGAAGCATACTGGTAGTTGCATGGGGCTTCCCTGGTGGCCCAGATGGCAACGAATCTGCCTGCAATGTGGGAGTCTGGGTTCAGTCCCTGGGTCAGGAAGATCCCCTGGAGAAGGGAATGGGTACCCGCTCCAGTATTCTTTTCTGGAGAATTCTATGGACAGAGGAGCCTGGCAGGCTACAGTCCTTGGGTCACAAAGAGTCAGAAACGACTGAATGACTAAAGGTTGAATCATTTAAACATTTTGTTTGAAGACCTTAACATTAGATTGCACTTAGGAAATGAAGTTGATTCCAATCTCTGTTGTTTCTAATAATAATAATAGCAGCACTTTAAAGTTCATGAAGTGATTTCATAACTTTTATTTTGTTTTATTCTTATAGTCCTGTGTAGTGGATGGCACAGGTCTCATTACCCTCTTTTAATTATGAGAACATTGATTTGTGCTTGTAATATTAACTCAACCTGGGTATCAGAATGACTGATATTTTAACCCTGGCATTTCTGTTGAGCCTATAGACAAAAATAATTTGTCTCGAAATCATGAGATCATGTGACCTTTTTCTATCTTTTAAATAATGGCACAAAGAGTGTTCAAGTTGTTCAGATTGTTATTATGATCAGTTGAGTTCAGTTCAGTCGCTCAGTCATGTCTGACTCTTTGCGACCCCATGAATTGCAGCACGCCAGGCCTCCCTGTACATCACCAACTCCCAGAGTTCACTCAAACTCATGTCCATCAAGTTGGTGATGCCATCCAGCCATCTCATCCTCTGTCATCCCCTTCTCCTCCTGCCCCCAATCCCTCCCAGCATCAGAGTCTTTTCCAATGAGTCAACTCTTTGCATGAAGTGGCCAAAGTACTGGAGTTTCAGCTTTAGCATCATTCCTTCAAAGGAATCCCAGGGCTGATCTTCAGAATGGACAGGTTGGATCTCCTTGCAGTCCAAGGGCCTCTCAAGAGTCTTCTCCAACACCTCAGTGATCTTCTAAATATGACAATTATAGACAGATACATTTTGCTATCCAGCTCTTATCAATGGGAATAGGTATACATAAACTGTTTGATATCCCTCCGAGAGAAGAAAAAATTTTAATGCAAGTTTTAAATTGGTCTTGAATCATTAAAAGTGAAAGTCGCTCAGTCTTTTCCAACTCTTTCCAAGCCTGTGGACTGTAACAGTCCATGGAATTGTCTAGGCCAGAATACTGGAGTGGGTAGCCTTTCCCTTCTTCAATGGATCTTCCCAACCCAGGGACTGAACACAGGCATCCTACATTGCAGGCAGATTCCTTACCAGCTGAGCCACAAGGGAAGCCCAAGATTACTGGAGGGAATAGCCTATCCCTTCTCCAGGGGATCTTCCTGACCCTGGCATCAAACCGGGGTCTGCTGCATTGCAGGTGGATTCTTTACCAACTGAGCTATCAGGGGATGCCAAAATAATCATTAGCACTTTTGCCCACTGGCACTAAATGATTATCTAAAAATTTAGAACAAAAACATTAAAGGCAGTAAAACATTCTACTATCTGTGTACTTGCCCTTTTATTGCCAAAGATAAAATTTCTGGAAATCAGAGAGGCATTAAAAACCAAAACCAAAACTCAAAACCTTCTTTTTAACATATGTGACACCAAGCAAGGTGCTCGTTAGACTTTAATCTGCCCCTTCCCTTCCTCTCTCCAAGCTGCCCTGTCCCATTCAAGCTATCTGTTCACTGACAGTCACCGTGGATTCTGGTAACATGTAATGCACATCACTGTTGTGATGGAGAAACGAGTGGAAAGAATGAGAGCTACTGATTGGTCATCTTCATAGCTTGGAATTGTTGAGAGACACAAATGTATGATTCATTTTATTCATAAAAATATCATCCTTGGTATATTTAGAGTGATGAAAACCCAAAAAAGACTAGAGAAATATTGAAAGTGAAATTCCTTCCTTTTTGTATAATGTTATTTCTTGAAGGAGCCACAAAGCCCCCCCAATTAGTTGGATGGCTCTTGTCTCTTTGTACTCTGAGCCAGCCAGAGCCAGCTTTTGATTGCTACTTCTTTTATTGCTTCTCTAAACCTGAAGACTTAAAAAAAAAAATTGTGACCCATTTAGCATTAATTAATGAAAAATGGTTTTCAAAGTTATAAAAACTTTTCTTGGTCACATCAGTTTTGGGTGAGCTGTGTGTATTTTTCCCTCTTTCCCACTCCCAGTGTTACCAGAGCGTGCATTAGCTAGTGATTAAAAGATTCTTGACCTTGTTGCAGTTAAAATCTGACATTACACCTCCTAGATTTATTTCACTAAGGACAGATTTTTGGCTTGTGGGTCATAAGTTGGAGAAATGTTGGTGTATTAGTTATCTTATTGCCATGTAACAAATGACCACAAACTAAGCTTGTTAAGATTATGCAAGTTTATTATCTCACTTTTTCTGTGGATTTGGAATCTGGGTATGGTTTAGCTAGGTGCCTCTGCTCCCAGGTCTCTCACAAGGCTGCAGTCTTGGTGTCATTGGAAGGTTCTACTGGAAAAGGACCTACCCAAGTTCACATGGTTCTTGACAGAATTCAGTTCCTAGCTGTCCTAGCTGTAGGACAGAGGGCCTTGGTTCCACGCTAGTTGCAGGCCAGAAGCCACTCTCAGCTTCTTGTTATGTGGACCTCTCCCACGTGGCTACTTGCTTCCCCAAGAAAGCAATGAAGAGAGTCTGCAGCAAGATAGAAGTTACAGTCTTATGTGAACCTAATATTATAAATGATATCCCACTGTCTACACCATGTCCCATTTTTTAAGAAACAAGTAACAGGTTTCACCAATACTCAAGGGGAGGAAATTCCCTAAGAGCATGAATACCAGAAGGCAGGAGATTGAGAGAACTACCTTACAGCCTGCCAACTTGATGTAAAAAATACTGTCCAGGTATTTTATGATAGTTATGCTGTTTGGTATGATTTTCCATAAAGAGGTAACAATGAGCTGCCCATATAAACCCTATGCGGTCTAAAGATGTATAAAGGGTTTGGTGATGATGATGGTGATGATGGTAAATGGTGATAATAAATAAGCATTATTGATTGGTGGTGTGTCAGATAGGAGGTGAGCCCTCTGCTGTGTATCTTTCTTGATCCTTATTATAAGCTTTCTTTGTCCAGAAACCAAAATAGAAGGTTGAGAAGTTAAGTAAGCAGTAAGTCTGTAGGTTGTTCTCAAGTGACTTACTGAGAGAATAGACAATTCATGCCACTAATTATAAAATTTTGACTTCTTTCTACAGAATAGGGGGCCAGAAAAAGGTGCCACACTTTTTGCTGAGACTTAGATGGTACAATGTAAAGAAGTCTTTCGAAAGAATGAGTAGGATTTTATGAGGTTTCTGAGACAAGGACAGGGACGCGGTGTAAGTTAAGAATGATGTCAGGTTGGTTTATTTTCCTCCCTCTGTTCTTCTCTGGTTATAACAAAGATTGGAAACAACATCTCAGTTATAGCTCAAGCAGGCAGAACTTTATGCGTGTACACATACTGTACACAGTGTATAGACACAGGGTGTACATGCCTCCAGTACACCCTGGAGACACGAGGTGGGCCAGCCCCAAACGAGTGGCCGTGGTCCCGCTTGGCTTCCCCTTTTTATGCTCTCCAGCTCTCTGATTGGTTCAGCCTTATGCAAAATAGCATACCCACCACCAATTAGGGAAAGGAATGCAAACGCTCGCACTCTTAAGGCTAATCAGTGAAGAGGGTTGTTTCGGGGGCGTGTTTTCCTGCCAGAGGGCCTCCCTCCCGCCCTCTGCTTCCTCTTTGTCTGCCCGCCTGCCCGCTGTGGTGTTTCTAGTTGCCGCTTTCTGGAGTCGCCATCTTGGAGTCCTTTTCTCCCAAACGACCCACCGTTAGTATTTACAGCCCCTCGCCAAGTACCACGACAAAGGACAGAGCTTTTACTGTTTAGCCGCAGGTAGAGATGCCGGTGGACACGTGGCCAACAAAGCCCGACAGCAGATTAAATGTCAGGTGGTGGCACAGCAGCAGATGGCAACTGTTTGGTTATATTTTTCTTGTTGTTTATTTATCCTCCTCTGCTTTCCAGAATGGCCCTGAAACAGCTGCTAATATGATGGTCCACTTGCTTTATTCTTTAGCCCGAGGCTGTTCTAGGCAGACTTGTTTCTGCCTGTTTCCCCATCTCCAGTTTCCGTCTCTGGGCTTTATCTCCAGTCATGTGTGTCTGCAACGGCACTCTTGCCAGCGCCTGGAGGCCCCGGAAGCTGCAGCCCAAGAGGGCTTAGGACTCCTTTCTCTGGCCTTCTATCAGCTATAACCTGCTGCCAGTCAGCCTTGACCTGGGCCAGGCCCAACCCCTGCACACAAAAGACCCTGGAACTGTGAGAGGGCATTGAGCCGGGTGCCTGCAACCTGCAGTTTGCAACTCAGAGCCCCTTGACAGATCCGGAGAGATCAAAGCTGAGAGGGTAAGTCCTGGTTGGGTTTCCAGTCCTCTGGGTCAGAGTAGTGACAGCCAAGCCCGCACCAAAGACCGTGGGTGAAAAATTAGGAACCCGCTGGAACCCCTGCTTAGGAGAGAGGTGGCAGCCCTGCTCATTCAGTGATGAAGTTTAGTAAAAACAAACAAACAAAAAACATGGTAGCAGGGGGTGATAAGTCCATGCGCTTGTTCTAACATTTTTCGTAAATCGTTGCTTGATCCTGGACTTGTCACTTAAACATTTTTACTTTCTGAAAATTAAAAGAAAAAAAAAAGACTTCATTTAATGTTCTTTAAACTTTAAATTCCAGGTTTCAATATTTTTAAATGTCCCTTAAAAAACTATTTTTTTAAATAAGTTTGTTCTCTATTGTATACATACAGTTTGTGGTCATTTTCTTGTAGATACCTTTGTCAACTTCAAAGTAAACTGCTTTCCCTGTGAAAATGCAAACCCAACAGATACAGAATTATTTGACTACTGGCCTTATCTAGAGCACAGTTTTTATTAACCTTTCTTAGTATGATGATTCTAACGTCTATAACTAGGAAATAAGGAAGAAGAATGAGGAACTTTTAACGCTTGTGGAAAGGGTCATTTTTAAAAGTAAATTCAAGGGATATCTTCACGTTACACCAAAAGAGAACTCACAGCTCTTTTCCTCCTTCCCTCTTTAGTTTATTGTTCTCAACACTGAGAAGAAGGTGAGAGTACCAAAGGAAACACATTTAAAATCATAAACTTGTGAACCTAGTGCCACTCGTTATTTTAAAATTTTCTAAATATGTTTAATGCCTTGATAACATGCATCTATTATCTTCACATTTTGTTGTTGTTGTCCAGTCACTCAGTGGTGTCCGACTCTTTGTGAGCCCTTGGAGTGTAGCCCGCCAGGCTCCTCTGTCCCTGGGATTCTTTAGGCAAGAATACTGGAGTGGGTTGTCATTTTTTTCTCGAGGAAATCTTCCCTGCCCAGGGATAGAACCCAGGTCTCCTGCATTGGGAGTTGGATTCTTTACCACTAAGCTACAAGGGGAGCCAATTATCTTCATAAAATAACAATTATATCATTGATAGCATGGATTCTGTTATTATCACTAACTTAGGGAAAATTTTTATATGTGATCTTTCTATATTAAGTCATGTATATTTTTTGTTTTAAAATAGACATTATAGCCTGCTATAAAGAAGAAAAGAAACATTATCTAATATTCTTTTTTTTATAACATAGGCTCTGTTAACATACCTCACAGTTATTTTGTATACTTAACATAATGACATATTTTTATTTAAAAAGGTAAATTGCTTAATCTTTTAATGGTGCATATACTGCTTTTGAAGGCTATATGATTTTATTAATTTCCTCACCAATCACCACTTAATAGCCTATTAGTGGTCTAAAATGATGTTTCTGGTAAGGTGGAGATTTATGTGACGTACCAGAAATGCAGTAGATAAGTGGACAAATGTTTTTCCATAAAATTGTCACAAACTTTATGTTGAAATACACTGACATTGTATTGCAATACAAATAGGTCTTTTGCTACCTTGTATGCTCATATACATGAATATACTACTCATATTTTTAACAAAAACTTTTGCGCAAAAAACTTGACCTCCCATTATTAATGCTGTTTCTTTCTTTTTTCTTTGAACTGACGGTAGTTATTCGATTGTTTCTTTTTTCATTAAGAATTTTTATTGAAACATAATTGATTTACAATATTATATCAGTTTCAGATTTTCTACATAGTGATTTGATATTTTTATACATTATGAAATAATCACCCCAAGTCTAGTTACCAGTCAGTCACTTAGTTCAGTCACTCAGTCACGTCCTACTCTTTGTGACCCCATGGACTGCAGCACGCCAGGCCTCCCTGTCCATCACCAACTCCCGGAGTTTACCCAAACTCATGTCCATTGAGTCAGTGATGTGATCCAACCGTCTCA
Source organism: Neotragus pygmaeus (assembly GCA_006410875.1). Taxonomy (NCBI): domain Eukaryota; kingdom Metazoa; phylum Chordata; class Mammalia; order Artiodactyla; family Bovidae; genus Neotragus; species Neotragus pygmaeus. The sequence continues at coordinate 6,620 of SJYV01032452.1, read as the reverse complement.
TCCTCTGTTGTCCCCTTCTCCTCCTGCCCTCAATCTTTCCCAGCATCACGGTCTTTTCCAATGAGGCAACTCTTCGCATGAGGTGGCCAAACAATTGGAGTTTCAGCTTCACCATAAGTCCTTCCAATGAACACCCAGGACTGGTCTCCTTTAGTATGGACTGGTTGGATCTCCTTGCAGTCCAAGGGACTCTCAAGAGTCTTCTCCAACACCACAGTTCAGAAGCATCAATTCTTTGGTGCTCAGCTTTCTTTATAATCCAACTCTCACATCCATACATGACCACAGGAAAAACCATAGCGTTGTACGCGGACCTTTGTTGGCAAAGTAATGGCTCTCCTTTTTGATATGCTGTCTAGGTTGGTCATAACTTTCCTTCAAAGGTGTAAACATTTTTTAGTTACATGGCTGCAGTCACCATCTGCAGTGATTTTGGAGCCCCAAAACATAAAGTTTGACACAGTTTCCCCATCTATTTCCCATGAAGTGATGGGACCGGATGCCATGATCTTCATTTTCTGAATGTTGAGCTTTAAGCCAACTTTTTCACTCTCCTCTTTCACTTTCATCAAGAGGCTTTTTAGTTCTTTTTCACTTTCTGCCATAAGGGTGGTGTTATCTGCATATATGAGGTTATGGATATTTCTCCCGGCAATCTTGATTCCAGCGTGTGCTTCTTCCAGTCCAGCGTTTCTTATGATGTACTCTGCATATAAGTTAAATAAGCAGGGTGACAATATACAGCCTTGACATACCTGTTTTCCTATTAGGAACCAGTCTGGTGTTCCATGTCCAGTTCTAACTGTTGCTTCCTGACCTGCAGACAGATTTTTCAAGAGGCAGGTCATGTGGGCTGGTATTCCCATCTCTTGAAGAATTTTCCAGTTTATTGTGATCCACACAGTCAAAGACTTTGCATAGTAAATAAAGCAGAAGTAGATGTTTGTCTGGAACTCTCTTCCTTTTTCAATGTTTTATCGGATGTTGGCTATTTGATCTCGGTTCCTCTGCCTTTTCTAAAACCAGCTTGGAGATCTGGAAGTTCAAGGTTCACATATTGCTGAAGCCTGGCTTGGAGAAATTTGAGCATTACTTTACTAGCATGTGAGATGAGTGCAATTGTGCCCAATTGTGCCGTAGTTTGAGCATTCTTTGCTGTTGCCTTTCTTTGGGATTGGAATGAAAACTGACCTTTTCCAGTCCTGTGGCTGCTGCTGAGTTTTCCAAATTTGCTGGCATATTGAGTGCAGCACTTTCACAGCATCATCTTCCAGGATTTGAAATAGCTCATCTGGAATTCCATCACCTCCACTAGCTTTGTTCATAGTGATGCTTTCTAAGGCCCACTTGACTTCACATTCCAGGATGTCTGGCTCTAGGTGAGTGATCACACCATNCTTTTCTCCTTTGCTTTTTGCTTCCCTTCTTTTCACAGCTATTTGTAAGGCCTCCTTAGACAGCCATTTTTCTTTTTTGCATTTCTTTTTCTTGGGGATGTTCTTGATTCCTGTCTCCTGTACAATGTAATGAAGCTCCACCCATAGTTCATCGGGCACTCTGTCTATCAGATCTAGTCCTTTAAATCTATTTCTCTCTTCCACTGTATAGTCTTAAGGGATTTGATTCAGGTCATACCTGAATGGTCTGGTGGTTTTCCCTACTTTCTTCAGTTTCAGTTTGAATTTGACAATAAGGAGTTCATGATCTGAGCCACAGTCAACTCCTGGTCATGTTCTTGCGGACTGTATAGAGCTTCTCCATCTTTGGCTGCAAAGAATATAATCAGTCTGATTTCGGTGTCGACCACCTGGTGATTTCCATGTGTAGAGTCTTCTCTTGTGTTGTTGGAAGAAGGTGTTTACTATGATCAGTGTGTTCTCTTGGCAAAACTCTATTAGCCTTTGCCCTGCTTCATTCTGTACTCCAAGGCCAAGTTCTCCAGGTGTTTCTTGACTTCCTACTTTTACATTCCAGTCTCCTGTAATGAAAAGGACATCTTTTGGGGGTGTTAGCTCAAGAAGGTCTTCATAGAACTGTTCAGCTTCTTCAGCATTATTGGTTGGGGCATAGACTTGGATAACTGTGATATTGAATGGTTTGTCTTGGAAACGAACAGAGATCATTCTGTCGTTTTTGAGATTGCATCCAAGTACTGCATTTTGGACTCTTTTGTTGACCATGATGGCTACTCCATTTCTTCTGAGGGATTCCTGCCCATAGTAGTAGATATAATGGTCATCTGAGTTAAATTCACCCATTCCAGTCCATTTTAGTTTGCTGATTCCTAGAATGTTGACGTTCACACTTGCCATCTCTTCTTTGACCACTTCCAATTTGCCTTGATTCATGGACCTGACATTCCAGGTTCCTATGCAATATTGCTCTTTACAGCATCGGACCTTACTTCTATCACCAGTCCCATCCACAACTGGGTATTGTTTTTGCTTTGGCTCCATCCCTTTATTCTTTCTGGAGTTATTTCTCCACTGATCTCCAGTAGCATATTGGGCACCTACCAACCTGAGGAGTTCATCTTTTACTGTCCTATCTTTTTGCCTTTTCATACTATTCATGGTATTCTCAAGGCAAGAATACCAAGGTGGTTTGCCATTCCCTTCTCCAATGGACCAGATACTGTCAGACCTCTCCACCATGACCCATCCATCTTGGGTGGCCCCACACGGCATGGCTTAGTTTCATTGAGTTAGACAAGGCTGTGGTCCATGTGATCAGATTGGCTAGTGGTCTGTGATTGTGGTTTCAGTCCATCTGCCCTCTGATGCCCTCTCTTAGTGCCTACCATCTTACTTGGGTTTCTTTTACCTTGGATGTGGCGTATCTCTTCATGGCTGCTCCAGCAAAGCACAGCTGCTGCATCTTACCTTGGACGAGGGGTAGCTCCTCTCAGCCACTGCCCCTGACCTCAGGCATGGGGTAGCTCCAGTAAAGTGTCTGCCTGCAACGCAGAAGACCTAGGTTTGATCCCTGGATCAGGAAGATCCCCTGAAGAATGAAACAGCAACCCACTCTAGTACTCTTGCCTAGAAAATTCCATGGATGGAGGAGTCTAGTGGGCTATAGTCCATGAGGTCACAAAGAGTTGGACACAAGTGAGTGACTTCACTTTCTTTCTTTGCTTGCCTAAAGGAAGAATAAAATTACATGAAGCAGCTCAGAAATAGTCTGCTTATGAATTAACTAGGTCCCCACAATGTCTCTCAAAAAGAAGAAAGTAGAGAGAAGAGAGAATGAGAGATGAAAGATGAGGAAGGAAGGGAGGAGAAAGACAAGGCTAATTTCATAACTAATGGGGTACTGGATTGAAACACAAACCCAGGCAGTTTCAGTACAAAACCTATTCCTTTTCTACTCTGCCACACTGATGAGACCAATCTGAATGAATACATTTTGTCCATTTGAATAGTGTTAGGAAGGGCTGCCCCAAGTCCTAATCATCTTGTCTTTATGAGTACACCTTCATTCATCCCCAGTCACTCTTCTCCTCACCCAGTTTGCTTCTTCACCCTTGCTAATCCCAGAAGTTAGAAGCAGGTGTCACAGTTTTGGCCAAAGAGAATGAATATCACTATGAATTTTAATGGACCAAGGCAGATGGGACCAACACTAGAATGCCACCAACATATACTTTGCATCTGAAAATTTGCCCTGTCTCCACTGGAGAAATAAACTAATTATGCCTTCAACCTATTACTCAACATATTAATAATATTTGTCAAGTGCTTTATTGGAACCTACAATTGTGCTCACAGTTTCATGATCTGAGAGCAGGAAGAAACTTACCAGTGATACTGATAATACTGGATGGGAAAACACTGCACATGATGAAAACTTAGAAATGGAAAACAAAGCCCTAAGGCTTTAAATACATAAAGAAGAGATTGAACCTGAAAAAAATGCAAACTGTATATAAACTAAGATATACTCATCTTAGGAAAAATTATTCCAAAGCACAAATATTCATTGAGAATAAAAAAATATAGACTGAAAGGGACTAGCGAGTGACAGGCAAGAATGAATGCTGGTGATAAATATAAATAAAATGAAATTTCAATGTGCTATTCCAACAAAGAGGTCCATTGCTTCTATTTTTTTTTCCTTCGATTATAAAAGAAAAGGGCCTGCATCCCAGAAAAAACAAATGATCATTTATCTTTAAACAACTGATTAAACTGTAGCTAGAATACTGCATACTGCATTTGTAGCAGTTTCAGAATAACAAATAAATAAGAGAATGCAGGTTGTTCTGAGTAGGATGGTCAGGACAGCAAATGGGGAGGCGACTTGAAGCCAGCTAACAGCTTCTTAGGGTCCACTGTGGTCCAGCTCTGTCTTGGGTCAAAAGTTATAAAGAGATTCCAATTTAGTTTGGTTTTCAGTCTAGTTTGTTTTCAGTCCTGATTGAAGTCAAAGGAAAGCATATACATTAACTCTACTACTTTTACCCCTGAACAGGAGTGAAAAACTTGTGAAGAAACATAAATCACATGCACGTTATTCTGATTCACTTTTAACCTCAGGAGTTGTTTAACTCCAGAACACGAGCCACATCTGTAACAGCGGCCTTCATCTCCGCTGCCTTTGTCAAGAGGGCTCAGAAATATAAACTGAGTGATTAGAAGGAGAGCCCCTTTACTGTTAGAATCAACAGTGTGGTGTGTTTGGATGGCTGCCTAACAGCTCTCCCCCCAGTCTCTCTCCTGTTGTTAGAATTTGCTCTTTCAAATCAAAGTGCTCCTCCACCACGGCCTGCTTCTTCTTCTTGAATGCTACAGGGAAAGGTAAAAAGTTTCATTATGCCTCTAACCAATAGCACAGCACCATTTATAGTGGAAATTTTCCTCACAGCCTCTACCCAAACTGCAACATGGGATATCAGCCACTACTATTCACAAACTAAGGCAATGAAGGGAGGCACCCATTGGGGTCTAATGAAATCTCTGTACAAATGAGAGGATAGATCTGGGAAAGCAAAGAGAAAAAAAATATGTCCAGATACAAGATGGAGAAGTGATTCTGTGTACAAATGAGTGAAAAATTTAGTCTAGAAATCAGTGAGGATCACAATGTGACCAAGAAATAGCCACATGGCACTCGAGCCTAAACCGTTCTGGAACACGGGTCAGTTCTAAGCTTAACAATATAGAAGAGTTAATACAGCTAATAGTTTTTACACAGCATGCTCTGTACTTGCGATGCAAATATTAATTCACTTAATTTTTAGACCAATTGGAGTATCCTTGTTCCCAGTTTAGAGATGAAAAAATTTCACTGAGAAAGATGAACAAGGAAATGTATGATCACAGGGCTAGAATTTCTGTAGAAGTGAGATTTGAATTCATGCAGTCAAGGAAACATGCATGAACGTTGCATCACGCAGCCTGCAGCACTTGTAAGCACAACATGAGGGCCAAAAGAAGAGCCGCAAAGACGAAGGAAAGAAAGTTTTTAAAGCAAGTCATGAGGTTAATTTTTTTTAAGTCAGTCTATTTATGTTGAAAATAGAAAGGAAGGAGTACTCCCTGGAGGAGTAAGAAAAAGAAGAAGGAACACTTGAAACCCTTGCATTCCAGCCGTTTGCTTGAAATATGCACATGGGTTGTGACACAATCACTTGGGAAGTTCAAGTGAATTGTTCCATTTGAAGGATTAGCAAAATAGGTTTGTACTTGTGTGTACATGTCAAAAATAATAAATCCATTTTCCTATACTATTTTAAGTTGTGTAGGCAACAGGCGTTGGGGAGGGGATGGACGTTGCAAAAATTAATAATGCCAAGAAAAAAATGAACCTTGAATACAGGAGCACTTCTCACTTCTACATGATTATCTTCTCTTTTTCCAAATGTCTATCCACCTCCTGAGTCATGATCAAGGCCTCAGTAGACATCTAAGAACTCATCACATATCAGGAGCTATGTGAGATGCTCAAGATACAAGACTTCTCCCTGAATGAGGTCACAATCTCAAAGCTCAGAAAAGAAAAATGAAGAAATAAGACAGATATAAAGTAGAAATAATAAATTCTAAAAAGGGTGAAGGGAGAGTTGGCGTCAAGAATTTAAAGGACAGAAAAATTATAGCTGATTGGAGGATTCTGAAGAGGTTTCCAACAGAAAACTGAGATTGGACTGAATGCTAGGGAGGACTGTGACCAAAAAGGCATTCCAGGAAGGAGGATCAGCATGAGTGAAGGCAAAACAATGGAAAAGAACGATGTATATTTGAAAATATTGAGGGCCACAATTTGGCCATAACAAGGGATACTTACATGGTCGAAGTGGCTGAGATAGGTAAAGGTGAGTTAAAACTGCATTGTAGATCTTAAGATCATAATTTTTCACAAATGTAGATATTAGGGTTTCAATGCAGAAGAGTGGTAAGGTCAGAAACAAAATGCTGTAGAAAAATCACTATGCTAGTGGCAGTATTGAATGTGGATTGAGTAAGAAAAAGATCTAAAGTAGAGGACTGAGAAATGTTCACCTAAGCTATGAACTAGGAGAAGGCAATGGCAACCCACTCTAGTACCCTTGCCTGGAAACTCCATGGACGGAGGAGCCTGGTAGGCTGCAGTCCCTGGGGTTGCTGTGAGTTGGACAC
>SJYV01032451.1:342865-365370 GCA_006410875.1 Neotragus pygmaeus | reverse complement strand
TTCCAAAGGCATCTGTCAGGTAGGTGACTATATTTGGTGCCTTGCCCTGCACGAGGTATCCTGGGAGATAAAGGAATGAGATTGTAAGTTCCCCAAAGTCAGGGTCTACATCTGTCCTGTTCATCACTGTCTCCCCAGTTCCAAAGTGCAGGTGCCTGGCACAGTAAGAGCATAATAAACACCATGGGGGAAATAAGAGCGGGGAGAAACTACTTCAAGGCGAGACTAGAAAGTCAAGGGCTTGTTTAGCCTGCGTGCTGGCACATAAGCATTCAAGTGACTGCGGTAGCCAGAGGACTCCAGCAGAGCAGCCCTCGCTCACCATACTCCCGGGGCATCTCTCTCGGACCTGCCTTCAGAGGCCCCCAGGCACTCATCTAATTCTCCTCACTGACAACAGATCTCTGTCATTTGCAGGTGAATGTGCCTTTTGAGATAGCCCGAAGTCAACTGGCACAGACAAAGATGCCAAAGTCAGAACTGGCCCACGAGTGGTGCGCAAAAGGAGCCGTTGCAGTCTGCTTGACGGGGCAGCTTTGAGGCGCGTTTCCATATGTGTCTCCATGTACAGTCAGGATGAAGAGGGAGTCCTTCTCCTTGATTTCCCCTTGTCCTCCCTGTAACTTTGAGTTCTTTTCTCTTATCCTTGCCTTCAAAAAGTACCCTCAGCCCAGCAATCCTGCTTCTAGGTATATACCCCAAAGAATTGAAAACTTGTATTCAAATATTTGTTCACGTGTGTTCACAGCAGCACTAGGCACAGTTGCCAAAAGGTGGACACAACCCAAATGTCCCTCAACTGATGAATGGATAAAATAAAATGTGATCTATCCAGAGAGGGGATAGTATTCACCATTAAAAAGATGCCAATATGTGGACAGACCTTGAAAATATAATGCTACATGGAGAAAGTGAGCCTCAAAAGGCCTCATATTGTATGATTCACTTTTACACGAAATGTGCAGAATGGGCAAATCCATAGAGACAAAGTAGACAGGTGCTTGCCAGGGGCTGGGGTTGGGGGTGGAGAACAACTGCTCAATGGGTATGGGGTTTCATTTGCTAACTGCTAAGCCATTTCAGTCGTGTCCAACTCTGTGCGACCCCATAGAGGGCAGCCCACCAGGCCCCCTCGTCCCTGGGATTCTCCAGGCAAGAACACTGGAGTGGGTTGCCATTTCCTTCTCCAATGCGTGAATGTGAAAAGTGAAAGTGAAGTTGCTCAGTCATGTCCAACTCTTAGCGACCCCACAGGCTGCAGCCTACCAGGCTCCTCCATCCATGAGATTTTCCAGGCAAGAGTACTGGAGTGGGGTGCCATTGCCTTATCCGGGGGTTTCATTTGAGGGCTATGAAAATGTTTTGGAGCTAGACAGAGGTAGTAGTTGTCCAACATGGTGAACACACTAAATGCCACTGAACTGTTCACTTTTAAATGGTTAATTTTATCTTACATGAATTTTGCCTTGATTAAAAAAATATTTTTAAGTATTCAATGTGAGTGGTGGCCCTGGCAATAGAAGTTTCTGTATTTCCTAGGGTCCCATTGTACCCCTGCCCATCTCCTACAACCAAGTCACCAGCTGAGGGACATGAAAGGGGAGAAAACAAAAAACAAACACTCATCGACAGGGGTTCATATGGCCGAGGTCTCTGGCAGGAAAAATAAAAACCTGTGATTCAGTGATCTCAAGTGGTAAACTACTAACCCTTTCATTGGTGGAAGGAAAAGCAGTCCTGAGAGTTCCTCCAAAGCCCCAACCCAAACTGCAACAACTCCCCCCAGCTCCCACATTCTTTGCGACAGAGGACGAAAAACCCGTCTGTTTTCCCTTGGCTAGGCTGCATATTATTCTTTTCTTCAAAGGGTCAAAGGGAAATCAGTCACATGCCTGCCTGTTATCTGGCCCAAGAAGGAGCTCTTCCAAAGGCCTCTTGGAAGGTTTGGATGGCTTGTTTCTCCAAGGACAAGGATGAGAGACAAAGGGTTCACTGTCTGACCTCTAGTACCCAGAACTGTACCTGAAACTTAACAGGTGCTCTATAAACACATGGGTGAATGAACACATGAAGAAGCAGCACTATATCCTTCAGGGTCTCAGGAGGCGTGGGCCTCATGCTAAGCAAAGGCAATGGAGGAATATCCACATTGTCAACCCACACGAATCACCAGCATCCTCTGTTTTACAAAAGAATTCACTACAGAATACCACTCCTCTGTGTATTTAAATGAGGATTTATTTCCTCAAGTTTCCCAGGACAGGAGACTTGCACAAAACGAGGGATGCTGTACACGAGGCGCAACCCTGATGCTGGTACGGTTTCTGCCCTTGACACCCTACAGGGATTCGCCTTCATCTGCTGGCCAGTGGGATCCCCACTAGGGGAGGAAGAAGACACTGAATCTGTGGGGAATTTGGTCAGGCAAATGCTTGGGGATGAACAGCAAAGAGCTTTTTAACTACCTCAGCCAGACAGACAAGGTAAAAAGAAATCCACAACTCCACACTGGTGTGTTGAGGTGTAGCGGTTGGGGAGGTGGGGCAGAAGAGGGAACCACCTCCCCAACCTTCAACCTCATGGCGCTTCCAGCAGCCACTCTACCCAGTCATTTCCTGAGATTCGGGGCAGGGGAGAGGTAGGGAGCTGATACGAAACAAGAGAGACACTCTATTGGAGGAATTGAAAAAGCTCCTGGTGATGGTTACTCAACATTGTGAATGTAGGAAAAGCCACTGAAATTGTTCACTTCAAAATGGCCCTGTTAGGTGAGTTTTCCTCAACCTTAAAAACCCTAAGTGTTAACCTCTTATCCCCTCACAACAGCCTGTGAGCTCAAGTCCCCCCTCCCGGAGCCTACTGACTGCTGCCAGCGCCTGCTTCCCTGGCTGCCAAGGTCCTAACCAGCTTGAGCACTTTCCCTAACGGCCAGTCAGAGCTCTGCCTTTAACTGGCACTCAGTATTTGCATGGAAAGGAGGTGGCCCAGTTTTAACACTCCTTTCAGCTCCTGGCCCCCATTATGAAGTTATAGCTCCATGCCCATTAAGTTGAGAAACAATGTCAAGAATTGAATGAAGGTGTTCAGCCTGGAGAGGCTAGGAAGTGCCAGAATTCAGTAAAGTCTTCTCTTGTGTCCATAGCACAGACTAGAACTCAAGTTAGTTTAAGGAGGCATCGAAGGCTTTCCAGTAGTTGGGATTAGGTAACAGACATGAGAAAAGAGAAAACTGTGTTTACTTCTCATTTCTTAACTACTTCAAATGGTTTCAACATTCAAACTCCTCGGGGATTTTGGAGAAGGAGTCCACAAGAAAAAGACTTTGTGACCACGGAGGTTAGAGACAGCCCTCAGGAGGGTGGTCTCCAGCCCAAAGAGGCCTCTGGATGAGACCTAGTGGTCAGAGGAGTGCTTCACGAGGCGCTTTTATCATGTTGAGATGCTCTGGGTGTTCCTGCGTGCCAGCTTTCCCTGGGAAGTGAGTGGAGTGCAGACAACAACACACGTTCGTGTGGAGGACAGTGCAGAGCGGTGTGTGGGAAGAAGCCACAGAGGGTGGCCTGCCCCGAGCTGCACGCAGCCCAGTGATGGTCCAGCTAACCTGAACAAGAGTCCTCGCTAGCCCAGAGCAAATGCCTGAAGGAGTGTCCCCACGTGGCTCTGCCCTCACAGACAGGCCTGGGTCCCAGAGCCAGTGGAGGAAGGAGGCAGTCCTCCTGCCTCAGCCGGAGAGGCTGGGTCCAGCTATGGGGCGGAAGCCTGGCTGTGGACTGGATGGGGGCAGCCAGGCAGAGGTCAGGGCCTCCCTCACAGCGTCCCATCACTCTCCCTTCCTTCAGTACTTAGAAGGCCCTTCCCACCTAGTCCTCCTTCCACGGGGACCTTCAGCTCAGGCTACTACTTTGTTTCTTCCTCCATCATCAGCTGCCTGGTTAACCTGTGTTCCATAAACAAATGAGCTTCTGCTTGGGAGCCTAGGACTGTACCTGATGGTGGGGTGGGGGGTGCGGTACAAACTGAAGCCACAGCCTGGGAGAGAGGAAACAGCCTTGGGCAAACCCTTGGTCCTGCCAGCTTCCAGCGTAAGAGGGGCTCTACCATCAACATCGAAGCCTCCAAAGAGGATCAGTGACACAACCTCCAGCTGCTCCATCCACCCAACTGCACTTAGGCAGGCTGAAGAAGTCACTGCTGGAGCAAGAGCCAAGCTGTAATATCACACAGGAGGTAGGGTTCCTTTATTCAGAGGTCAAGTCTGAAGAGATTTCCACTGAGCATGCCCAAGCCAGACTTCCCTCCTCCCACTGCCCAACTCCGCAGAGCTATCTAACTGCAGATAAACACCTGTCATCCACTAATGAGAAAACAAATGCAAGTTGGAATGTGGTGCTTGCCATGGGCCTTAACACTACTTTTCCAGAGGGGGCAAGTGAGGGAGGAAGAGCAAAGAACAGGAGGATGCACAGGGAACATCACAGTTACCACAGGGTGTGAAGAATAAAGCATGTGGAGGGGTCCCAAGGGTTGAACTTTGATCACCAACAGAGATAAAGTGCAAGTTCAAAAACAAAAGCAAACTGTTAAGTGTCACCTCTTTGCAACTGGCAGACCATTCAAAGCACAAGTCCATACATTTTGCCCCAAACTCAAACTTCTAGTGGGGCCACTGTCCCACAGAGGGGCCTACCTCACACACAGAGTGGGAAAAGGGGTTCCCAAGGGCAACCAGGGCCCTGAAGAGGATGCATGCAATGATGCTCACAGCATGGGGACAAGAGGAAGCTGCCTGCTGACTTTTCAAAGTTCATAAAGATTTCTGAGTTGCCAGAAAGGAACACGTGAGGCGAGCCGATGCCCCTCGTAGGAGCCACTTGAAATGAGTGAGATGAAGGGTATCTCGGGAGCTCAGGGTCAGAGCCCCGGTAATGAGGTTTTGAGTCTGGGTCATACTCACCACTGAGAAAGCGCTTCATGGTGTCGCTGCTGGCCAGCTTCATGGCTGTCTGTCCTGAGTAGGTGGCCAGCGTGGGATCAGCCCCATAGGACAGCAAAAGCCAGATGGTTTCCAGGTTGTCATTGACCACTGCATCGTGAACTGGCCTGCAAGGTGACACAGGTGAGAGCAGCAGGGCCCAAGTGGGAACCAGGGTGTCTAGGCTTCAGGCCACCTTGGCAGGGAAAGCAAGTGGAGCCCAGCGTAACATGGGGAAGAGAGCAGGGAGCCACTGCTGGCCTGCACTGCCCTCCATATTTCCCTGCCTCTTTCTCCTCCCTCCCAGTTCTCTCTCTTATGTTCCCCAGTGGCGCTCTGCTGGTTGTTCTGGGGCTCAGGGGAGAACAGGCCCCTAACTGAGGATAAACTTAGAGAAGATTCTGGGAGGTATGACTGGAAAACCCAGATGACTGCCCCAGAGCTGCTCCGCACACCCAGCAGGTGGCCCAGCAGAGCCCACAGCCTCTGATCCAAGCACCCCACCACCACTTGGTATGCAGCTCAGGGGTCAGTTTTGCCCAGGACGCAGGCCCTCGCATACAGCACAGGAGAATGGGTGTGGTTTCTTTAAGACACGGCAGGTGTCCCTTTTTTAAGTACACAGAGATCAACTCAAGAATCAAATCTGGGATGTTACCTCAAGATCAGCCTTCTGATTCCTAAAGCCTGAGATTCTGCCTGAAGACAGGTGCCAGGGATGATCCCTAGAGAACCCCAGCCTCCCATCAGTGGGCAATATGGACTGGCCAGCCAGGGACTCATCCAGCCTGGCCTGAAGTGGGGTGGATTCTCTTGAGGGAGGGGCTGAGCAGGGGAGAGGGGTGGGGGAGACGGGAGGGCAGCCTTCTTGCCTGGTGCCATCCTGTGCACTACAGTTCACATTGGCCCCGTGCTCCAGAAGGATGTTCAGGATGTCAGTCCAGCCCCGGGAGCAAGCCTCATGCAGGGCCGTGTAGCCGGCATTGTCACGGTGATTCACATCTTCACTGTCTTTCTGGAGGCAGTAGAGGACAACGTCCTGTGGGGACAGGGAGGGCGCTGTGAGCAAAGAGAGGCCGAACTCTTGCAGTCACCTGGGTTAGGTCTGAAGCTCTCCACGCGTCCGAAGAGTCTCAGAACATGCTCTTTAGTCCAGGGACTCATGGGCAGATCTCAGAATCTACTGTCAACTAAATCAGTCCTGAGGTGCCAGCTTCGGGCAGCGTCCTCAGCAGAGCGGAGACATTTCTAATGGCTGACAACACTGATCAGGGTGTGGGCTGTGGGTGTAAGCCCCTCAGAGAGGCTCACCTGCCCACCTGGAGTTCACACCCTCAGGCCTCCATGGTCTGACTTTGTGAGACGGCTCCAGGCCAGAGAAATGAGACTTGTGCTGGCAAACACCGCCTCTGGCAGTTACTTGAGAACAAGAAAGAACTGGTGTAAGTACCATCCCTGGATGTGTACCCCAGGGCAGTCAGTTCCAGCCCTCCCCTCAAATGAAGACTGTTCTGAGCATCATCCAGGGTGGTCAGTCATCCATAGTAATGATCAGTGTCCCTGGGCTGAGGTGACAGGACGATAAGTGGGNAGGTCCTAAGATGTGTATAAGAGACAGCCGCCTGGCAGAATTACCAGACAGAAGCATCAGCATGTGCTGCTGAGTGTCAGGTGGCTCGTCACCTTTGTGTGGAATGGAGTCATGTGAGTGGGAAAGAGCAGGGGATGAGGACGTCCACCTTCCACCAGAGCTGCTCCGGGTGGCAGCGTCTCCCTGCCCAGCCTTACCCCACCCCAGTGTCACCTGAATGCAGACAGAAGCCACCCTTTCACAGGGTGGAGGCATATGGAAAGGGTAGGGGGTGGGGGTGCCCCAGGGGCAGCCAGGCCTGCCTCATGCCCCAGGTCTGTCACTCGGATCACTGAGTAATCTCGAGCAAGTCCCTGAACCTCCCCAAACCTTGGTTTCCTCACCATAAAATGAGGACAAGAGGGCCCACCTCTGACAGCTGCTGTGGGAACTGAGTGATCGTGTGAGCAGAGCACCTGGCCCAGAGCAGATGCCCCGGTTCCTGCGGAGGAACCTCCGGAGTCTCCAGGAGCCGGCCCTGCTACCTGGCCTTCCTGTGTCTCTGTCCCCTCATTCTTGCCTTGGTCTGAAGCTCAAGGGTTTACACCAAACTCAGAGACAGCATTTGACCATTATCAAAGCCTTTCACATCCATTGCCTCTTTTGTTCCCCTAAGCACCCTTGTGGGATGGAAAGGCCTGGAAGTATCATCTCCTTTTTTTAAAGATGAAGAAATAGGCTTGAGCACTTTGTTTGTGCTGAAATCAGATTCCAGAACAAGGATGGGGGACTTGAACACCTGGGTCTCCTACCTTTTGCCAGTGCCACTCAGGGACCCTGCTCTGGAGCTGGAAAGAGCCATTTTAGAGTCACAACCACCTAAACCAGCCCAATACGACCTTTTGATTTTTGGTTGTCAAGACAAACACATATTACAGGCATACATTTGAACCTGCGCCTCGCATCTCTCAAACATCCTCGCACCTCCAGGATGAGGATCGTGTGTGATTTTCTTTTTTTCAATTGTATGGTATGGAACTGAACACCAATGCCATGAACATCAGAACCCAAAGAGACATCAGTTTTGAACAGGGGTTCTAGGGCCCTTGCTTGGCTATGGATTGGTAGGCACCCTGAGAAGCACAGAAACTGAGGAGTGGGGTTGGGAAAGTACAGCATGACCAGTCCAAGTGGAATTCCTTCAGCCCCACCCTCAGGCAACCTTTGTCTGGACATAACATCCTTGCTTCTACAAATTGTTTTCTACCTTGACTGACTCAGAAAACTTCCTGATTGGTTTCCAGTGAGTTAAGCCCAGACAAAAGCTTCTTGATTGGATGTTAACAAGCTATTCTGGCTAACACTCTGCCATATTCTCTAACTCTTCCCTAACTCTAAGGAGATCCAAGGATTGTTGAGGCAAATTCATCCTGGGCCAAACCCTACAGTTTGTAGATGCTTATTATTAGCTCTGACTTCAGTTCCCATTCTTCAAATCTACAGCCCAACCCTTCTAGAAATAGTTTAAAACACTGTAATAAATATGAATTAATTCAATCCCCCCATGCACTCACTCAGGCTTCCCTGGTGGCTCAGACATTAAAGAATCCGCCTGCAATGTGGGAGACCTGGGTTCAGTCTCTGGGTCAGGAAGATCCCCTGGAGGAGGGCATGGCAACCCACTCCAGTATTCCTGTCTGGAAAATCCCATGGACGGAGGAGCCTGGTGGGCTACAGTCCATGGGTCGCAAAGAGTTGGACACGACTGAGCGGCTCACACTTTCACTTTTTCTGTTCATGCACTTACTCACTCACTCAGAAGACTGTTCCTCAAGGAGCTTATGGGAAACATGCCACCCTAGCCCACTCTCCATCCCCAACTTCCCTGGCTGATAACATACCTTTGCATCTTCTGAGACCGTCACCATGTGCTTGGTCTTGCACTTTCGTTTTCCTGATGGCTTTTCTGAATTTTCAAGGCAGGCTGGCTCCTCAAGGTTATTTGGGAGGAAACCATTTGGTGAATCTGAGATCCCCTGGGCTTTGTTGGGCAAGAGAAGGTTCCTGTTCCGGAGGCGGTGCTCTGGGCTCTGGGAGGAAGTCTTCTGCTTACGGGCCTTTAAATCTGCAGGAAAGAATGGATGTTAGGGAAATGGCACACAGAAAAGCAACGCCTTCCTCTAAGCTGAATCAGAGGACTTTGGGGATTAGAATCTCAGGACAAAGTTGTGTAACTATTCCCTACCAGTATCTTGTGCATGGATGCCTATTCCACTAGATGCTTCTCGAACAAACACTGTGCTTCTACATCAATGTCCCTCCCCTCCAAGCAGAAGACAACTCCCAGCCTTGCTAGCAGGGGGTGGCCCATCTGGCTGTCCCAAAGATGAGGGTCTATTTAAGAGGAAATCAGAACTTTCCCAGGATTTTACCCCTTTGTCTCTTTCTCCACTCCAATATGAAGCAAAGCTAGCAGCTCTCCTGAAGTGAAGCATGTAGTATAATAGGGGTGAGTAAACGGGAGAAGGCATCCCTCACAGCCTTAGCTCTACCCGCCTGTCTGCCTTGCTGGTCTCCCTCCAGGCACTCAAAGATCAAAGTGGCCCAGAAACTCCCTGAAACCAGAAGCTGCCACAGGCCAACTTAACGGAGGGGCAGTCACAGAAATCTGCTGTCCTTCATAGCTGGAAATCAAGTCACTGGGACACACTGAGCAACATCTCTAATTCTAGTCATAGCTCGCTGAACAGAGCACATTCCAATTTCCAAAAGGCCTGCTGGGAACTCCATTACCAAGAGCTTCATCCAGCAGGGTCAGTCCTAAGCCCCATGGGGTGGGGCGGGACAGATTGAGTTGATCCTTATCTCTTAACATGACTGTTACATGGCATGGCCACTAACTGTGTGGTTGCTGACGGCAGGTCATAATCTCCCAGAGCCTAGTTTCCGCATCTGTAAAATGAGGAGGATAGAATCCACACCACCCTTTTATAAAGTGTAAGGCATCATTACTGTGTTATTTAAGTGTAAGCTTTTAGGCAGGACCATGCCCATGTAGTCTTTATCTCCCTGCCAGGACTGGCCACCATGCCTAGTGAACAGTGAAAGATGACTATGTCTCTGAAGTAACTGCAGCCTCAGTTTCTCCAAGTTGTGAAATGAGGGGGTTGTGCAAGATCCAAGAGTTCTCAACCCGCCTCCCTTGACCTTGGCTTCTCTTACGTGTGACATTGCCAAGGGCAGGTCTAGATGGAGGAGCTATCATCACAGCATGAGGAATTCTCCACAGGTTACACACAGTTCTCAAAAGGGCAGAGGTCACAGCCCCCATTCTCCCAACTCTCCGTAGTCCACCAGTGGGTTCCCACCTCTGCCTAAGAACTGCTGTGCTGCTGTTTACAATAGCCAGGACATGGAAGCAACCTAGACGTCCATCAGCAGACAAATGGATAAGAAAGCTGGGGTATATATACACAGTGAAATATTACTCAGCTATTAAAAACACTGCATTTGAATCAGGTCTAATGAGGTGGATGAAACTGGAGCCTACTATACAGAGCGAAGTAAGTCAAAAAGAAAAATACCAATACAGTATATTAACGCATATATATGGAATTTAGAAAGATGGTAATGATGACCCTATATGCGAGACAGCAAAAGAAACGCAGATGTAAAGAACAGACTTTTGGACTCTTTGAGAGAAGGCAAGGGTGGGATGATTTGAGAGAATAGAATTGAAACATGTATATTATCATATGTGAAACAGATCGCCAGTCCAGGTTTGGTGCATAAAACAGGGTGCTCAGGGCTGGTGCACTGTGATGACCCTGAGGGATGGGATAGGGAGGGAGGTGGGAGTGGGGTTCAGGATGGGGAACATGTGTACACCCATGACTGATTCATGACAATGTATGGCAAAACCCACTACAATATTGTAAAGTAATTAGCCTCTAATTAAAATAAGAAAAAAGAACTGCTGTGCTGGATGGCTTCTAATGGTACTTCAAGCCAGCACATTATCAACCAGGCCTTTTAATGTAACCAGTTTGGGCTGAGGCAAAAGAGGAAGGAACAGAAGCAAGTCTTGTGAAGACCTCAGGAAACATGGGGAAGCCATATTACAGCATTCAATGGCGCAGGAAAAGCAGCAACCCCTTCCCCATGTACTCAGGGCAGGGTAGGCTCTGGAGTTTATTCGACACTGGTGGAGCACCCTCATGGTAGCACCGAAGGGAACTGGGAGTGAAGGTAGCAGGTATGTGAGTGGCAATGGTTCTTCTTATCCCCTCTGCAAATCAAGGAGAGACCGAAGCCCAGGATGAAAAGAAAGATCATGAGGCTCACACGAGAGTTGTCTGGTCTAGTTTGGTCTCTGCCTGACTCTCTGATGTCAACCTGAAAGAGGGTAGTAATAGGAGGAATTGGAGCTTCTGGAGAAGAGAGATGTTTGCCAGGCAATTCCTTTAAGAGGAGTTAGCATCAGATCTGGAGAAGATCACAGGCCAAAGCCAATAGACTCAACTCAAAACCTGTAGACACCCACAAAAAGGGAGAATGATCTGGTTTCCAAACACTGGAGGTGACCCCACAACCAGCATGATGCCTTGCCGAGTGGCACTCCCATGCTCCTGGAGGTGGTTATGTTGAAGTTGTCAAGAGTGCTGTGGTGATACAAAAGTGAAGTGAAGTTGCTGAGTCATGTCCAACTCTTTACAACCCCATGGATTGTAGCCTACCAGGTTTCTCTGTCCATGGGATTTTCCAGGCAAGAGTACTGGAGTAGGTTGCCATTTCCTTCTCCAGGGGATCTTCCCGACCGAGGGATTGAACCTGGGTCTCCCACATTGTAGGCAGATGCTTTTACTGTCTGAGCCCCAGGGAAGTGGTGATATAAAAGCTCCTCTTTATCCTAACACAAGTGGCTGAGGCCAACTGCTTGACAACTCACTCCTGACCAATCCATCCTGGCTCTGGCAGAAAAATGGGAAAGTCATCCCCACTCTCACACGGTTGACAAAAACTGGCTCAATTACTCTCTTAAGTGTGGGGATAGATATAATATACATCTCTACTTAAACAGGGCCAGAGATGAGGGTTAGCCTTCTTGGCATTATAGCAAACCCAGAATATACTACCCATGCCAACATGGTTGTTCAGTTTTCACTAATAATGAGATTGCAGATATTTACTAGCAGCTCAGGATGAATACATTATAGGAGACAATCAATTGTTGCTTCAAGGGCACAGGTCAGAGAAAGAGAGTGAAAGACAGAAGTGTTTTAACTGAACCCAGAGATGTGCTTTTCGCTCATCTAGAAATCCACTACAGGAATGGGCCTGAAGAGCACTTAACAGAACAAACTGGTATCGGCCTTGGTGACAGTCTGTGCCTCCGTGATTGCGTATCATAGCATCTGACATGGCCAAAGAGAGCCTGGTGTTCTTCTCGGGCTCCCCACTTTTCCAGCTCAGGTCCAACAAAAATGATGCCACCTCGGGTCATGTCAAAGTTTCACTCAGCCTCAATAACCTTTGTGGCTTTAATCAAGAAAGCCAAGTTGTGCCTGACTCTACTTGAACTTCTTACATTGGGTTGAGGAAACCATTGTACTTCTTTTTAACTTTAGGGGCTGGAAGCATCCCAGGAAAGGCAGCCAGTGCCCTCTTTCTTCTCAAACTTAGGATTCTAGGTGAGAAAACCCAACCTCCCACGAGACCCGACTCCCTCAAGCCAACCAGAGAACTGCCTGGTAACCAAGGACATCACCGTGGCCATGCCCTTGGGACTGCAGTTGAGTGACCCCCTCTGGCAGCTGGGGATCATAGCACCAGGTTTCTTTGGGTGCAGAGGCCTTTGGCAGGTGGAGAGAAGGCAGGGGTGGGAGTACCCATGATGCCTGAAGGTCCCCAGAAGCCGGAGTCACTGTGGCTTGGGGATGGGTGACAGAAGCTGCCTGGGGCAGCAGCCCCTGGCCAGCCTTACCTGCTCTCCCTTTCCGCCGCTGCTCTTCCTCCTGCTCTGTCAGGTACTCCCCAGTCTGGTATTTTCGGCTCTTCTGCCGTCTCCGTTTCTTCCTCTTCACCAGGCCCTCCTCCTCGTCTTCCTCCTCCTCCTCATTGGTGTCCCACATTTGCCGGGCAGCCTCTGTTCTCCAGGGCATCTCCCGGGCTCGCCATAGGTGCCTGCGGCCCTGGCTAAGCAGGGTCTTATCTTGGGCATGGTGGCTGCGATACTGGGTGTCCCGCTGGGTCTTTCTCACCTTTCGACGCTTGGCCGGGGTAGGAGTCACTTCCTCTTCCTCCTCTGTGGGGAAGACTTCCTGGCATCCCATGTCACTGTCTGCCATACCAGCAAAGGAGCTACAGATGCTTCCTGCGGGTGGGATGTACAGAGGACGGTCATGCATCTCTTCAAAGGACTAAGAGTATGGTGTCGAAGCAAGTGCCCTGGATTAGGAGCTAGCAGGTCTGGGTTCGAGTTCAGGCTCTGCCACTTATTGGCTGTATGTTCTGGGAAAGTTCCTTCACTTCTGTCTCCTTGTCTATAAATTGAGAATACTGTTCTGAGCCTTACTGACCCCACAGGACTGTTCTGAGGCTCAAATGAGATAATTCACTCCAAAGCACTTTACACAGTCCAATAATTACACAACTGTTGAGTATCCAAACCACACACCCTTCCTCATCTGTGCTGCCCTGCCACTTTCATTCATTCCACAAACTCTTAGTGCTTACGAGGTACCAAGAGTTGTGTGAGGGGCAGGAGAGGGCCACGGGGTTTAGTAGAGGGTAAGGGAGGGCAGACTGACATGGCACCCCACCCCGGCTCACTATGTGACCCCCAAACTTGCTGACAGATCCACCCCGCGCAAGTCGAGTTGTCTCCGAAGGCTCTCAGGAAAAGTGAAGCAAGGAGCCCCTTTCCTGTGACAGCCTGGCTTAGGCCCGCCCAAATGCTCCAGAGCCAGGCCCTCTTCCCTTACATTGACCCCACCTTCTATTGAGCGGCCACGAGTCCAGGGGTGGAGTTTTCTCCCTAGCTCAGCTTCACTCCCCACCCCGCTGCAGCTGCGCCTCACCGCTGGGCAGACACTTCCTCTCCTCTCACCACCGCCCCAGGACGATGGGACCTTTCCTGCCCTCTTCTGCCACTGGCCGAGAGGCCATTTTCCTCTCCACTCCTACCCTCAACTCTGCTGACAACAAGCACAGTCCTAAGCTGGCCCAGCTCAGCGGTCCAGGAGATCTGACATCATCCTTGGAAATGGCTCTGAGACACCACCAGTTTTTTCTTAAGACCCAGCTATTAATTCGGCAATCCCCAAACCCAAGTGAGGTCAGCAGAAGAGAAATGGTTCGAGGGAATTCCCGGGTGGTCCAGTGGTTAGGACTCCAAGCTCTCACTGCTGAGGGCCTTGGTTCAACCCCTGGTTGGGGAACCACACGGAGCAGCCGAAAAAAAAGAGAAGAAATGGTTCGAGGCAAACAGAGTGGCATTGGACCAAAGCTTCAAGTCCCTCAGTCAGGCCACTTAAAGATAGCAAATGTCCAGCGAACTTTCCATTATACAGACCAGCCAGGGAACGCAGTGTTCTAGTTAATCTAATATTCTGGTTAATACGAATCACCATAGAGATCACCCAGGGATCACCAATTTCTAAAGAATCAAATACACTATGCTGTGTTTAACACTAAAATGGCAATGGCTGTAACGTAATGGCTCTTTGATGATTCAGAGGACACTTCAGGATTTGTCAAGGCCTCCAGGCTGTCATTACGAACCCCAATTACCACAGTGCTCTCCGTGTGCTGAGGTGCTCATTAACAGAATGTCAGATAACTGAGTTTACACTGTGCCCTGATTCTCCATTCCATTCACTTTGCCTGGATATCTGGGTGAGCCCGGGCAACCATTTCTAGCACTAAGTACCAACTTGGAGGCTAGCAGACAAGAAGAGTGCCTGGCAAGAGCCATCCTTTCTTAGACACTGGGGGTTGACTAGTACAAATTCAGGGGACCAAGTGTGATTCTGCTGGCCCTGATGACTCAATAACTGTTTCCGAATTTGATGATGCTTGTCACATGGGGCAAGAGGAGAGAGGCCCAAAGATTAAAATGTCTGTGCCAGTAACTGGCCCCAATAATCAAGAGATGCCAAAGTCTGGAGTAGAACCAGTTTTCCTGAGTGGTACAGGCTTTTCCTCTTTGCACCACTGGCTGCCAATAAGAGGTGTCAAATCCCTGTTCTGAAAAGCTAAGCAACTCGTCCTAAAATCGTGGGCAATGACCCAGCTCCTACCCTAGGCTCTCTTGTCTCTGCAGGGAGCTGGGCATCTTGGCACAATGAATGAAATTCCCACCTCTCCACTTAGGCCAATGGCAAAATGGCTCCACCAGATTTCTACCTCTCTGCGGAGAAGTACCAAGATGGGCCTCAGCCTCAGACTCACTCACCAGACTGACTGCGCGTCCGGGTGCTGAGGACCACGGGGATGAAGTCACGGAAACTGCTCTTTGCTTTCTTCTCTAAGGAACCTGGAGTGGTATGTGGTTTCAGGGCAGAAGGCAGAAATATCACAATCAGAGGCTCAGCACAGGAAAGCCCCCCACCCTTGCCCTGAAAGGCTCAGATGGGAAGCTCAAGGGAGGGTTTGTGTTTTGCCTGCATTACATTTATTAGCTCCCCTATGCTGCTATCAGGGCTTCCCTGGTGGCTCAGTGGTAAAGAATCCATCTGCCAATAGAGGAGATGTGGGTTCGATCCCTGGGTCGGGAAGATCCTCTGGAGAAGGACATGGCAACCCACTCAGTATTCTTGCCTGAACAATCGCATGGACAGAGAAGCCTGGTAGGCTATAGTCCATGGAGTTGCAAAGAGTTGGACATGACTGAGCACACATACATGTTGCCACCATTTAAGTATCTCTTTTAGAAAAGCTTTTCCTGGTGGTTTTTGAACACTGGGAGTTGGGTCATTTTGGCTGACACCAAAAAAGGCAGTGTATGGCATCAATGGGCTGGCACACCACAGAGTGGAAGGCCTGGCTGCCTGGACTGAGCTGGAATAGGTCCCGGAGAACGGATCTTGGGGGACTGAGCAAGGCAGGAAGATGGGAGCAGGATGCGGCGGATGGCAGAAAGCTGCTGTATAAGAAGAGACTATAAAGGGGCAGGCCATCTCAGACAGGAAGGCTGTGAACACAGGCTACTATGGGCGGGACTACGCGGGCTTCTCTCTGCAGAGGCTGCCAAGGCACTATCACTGGCATAGCGCATGCAATACGTACACACCTCCCTGCCCCAAACATCCTGTATGTCCCTAAATAATAAGGGTTTAGCCATGCTAGCTAGTTAATTTTTTAACCTTTATAATGGGAGTTTCCAAATATACCAAAAGTGGAGAAACAGTGTAAATAATCCCCCTTCGGCCTCAATCCTCATTAAAGCCGTTTCTTCTCTGAGCCTAGCCCCACCACAGGCTAATAGGCTGGCTACTCTAGGGTTGGACTGACTCGTGTGTGTCTGAAAAGCACCACTTCAGAGTGTGCCTTACTCCAGCAACCAGGGTGAGCAGCCCTGCTCCTGTCTCTCTTCTCCCTCCACTTTCAGAGGTGTTAATGATCTCTCTCCTCGAGTGAGCAAGCCCCACTTTCCTGGTCAGTGTCAGAGGCCCTCCTCCCCGCACCAATCTGCAATAGGGATCAGCCTGCAGCCCAGAGAGAGGGCCAGGACACGCGCAGGGCCTACCTTCCTCATGGCCGTCGGCTCGTTTTCCTGGAGACTGGGACTCCGGCTTTGCTGGCTTCCGGTGCTTGTGCTTTACCCTGACTCCATTGTGCTCTTTTCCTGAATCTGGAGCCCCCTTGGGGCTTTTCTTGGTGGGTTCCTGGGGGTCACTAGGTGGCTTCCGGCACTGCGGAAAGGTAGACAGTGTCAGGTCCAAGGTCAGCTTCCCATCTTAAGAATGTTCTCTTAATGTTGAGCCCTGTGCCCTGATTCTGAAACATGGACATGAGCTGCCCAGGCACGGGCTGGGGGAAGGGGCAGCCCTCTGCCTTCCACAGTGGGCTACAGAGGCTTTTTGGACCCAATCCAGCGCCCTAGCTAATTCCCATAGACATCCATATCCCACCATTTTAAACAGGTCCACAGAGTCCGCATTCACAAGCCAAATAAACAACCCAAAGTTATTTGAAAAGGTGCAAAGTCAGGCCCCATACTCTATCTGAACAGCAACAGAGAGATCGACAGAAAACAAAAATGCCTCTTCTGCAAGTTGGGTGACTACATTGTTCAAATAACTTCACTGTGAATAGTATCGACACCAACAACTGAAAATAATTCTCGCATGGGCCAATTCAAGAAAAATTATCTATTTTCATGTATAAATTAATACTAGAAAAAAGATTCCACTAAGGCAAGAAAAGTCTGCCACGGGAGCCATTCTAATCTCCCCGTACTTAGGAAAGACACTGAAAGGCTCAGGCATTTTCAACAATGCCCCCTTACATTTTGTGGCCCTTTAACCTTTTCCAAACACTCTCTCTACCATTAGATCTGGTATTCTTAACAACTCTGCAAGGAAAAGCTAATAATCACCCTTAGTGAAGACTTGAGGAAACTGAGCCTCCAGGGTAAGAGGTTAAATCATCTGTCCAGGGCAACACAGCCCAAGGTGTCCACTTGCCTCAGGGGCCACCAGGAACCAGGCCAGCCTGCAAGTTAGCTGGTGTGTGCCTGTGGTGAGAAAATGGCCAAGCTGGGACCAAGACCCAGGGGTCCTAGCACCCAGGGCAGGCCTCTTCACCTCTGTTCTCATTCCTCTCTTCTTCCTTCTGTGCTTGTATCTCCACTGACTATGCTTGGCTCCATTCATACCTACTGCCTGGTGCCTGGGACAGTCACAGTGGTCGTGCTTATGCACTGTCAGGATACTCTGAGCCTAGCAGTCACATATTCTCACAAGCTCTGAGATCTCTCCACGCCATCCAGCAAGAAATAGGGCAAGAGAGGGACTTTCAGTATTGCAATGTCCAGGGAGTGTGGAATAAACAAACCATTTTAACAATGATGCGAGGAAGAAAGGCAGAGTGGTTTTCCCCTTAAGCAGACCTGTACACCACCTTCTAGAAGGTTATCATGATCCAGCTCCAGCTAAAGGGATGGCAGATATCTTACTGATGGAGCATCTTCCAGCAGGGGTTGGCAGGGGGACTCCACAAAGTCACCAATCCCCGTCAAAGTCCAGGGAATCCTGCTATCCCATCAACTCCTCCTGCTTCTTACCCAGTGGAGGGCTGAGCTGGAAATTCAAGTCAGTTTCTCCCTTCACTTGCTCCAAGTTCCTACAAACCAAAATGTTAGGAGAAAGAAAGACATGGGGAGGAAAGAAGACGGGCACCAGCTGCTTCAAGTGTGCCCTTCAGGTATAGTCAGAAAACAACTCCTTCAGGTCATGGGGAATAAAGTCCAATGCACATCAATCTGAACATGTCCTATTTATTTCTGTATATCATTTTTAGTTGGCTCTTTCAAGTACAGATCATTAACCTTTACTTCCTAAGATAAGGCAAAAACAAGCAGAACAGAACATCTACACGAGATTCCTGTCTGCATGTTCTGCAAGGGCACACTTCGACTTAGGCAAGAAGTTGGGATGGTGAGGAGACCGTGTAAAATGAATGTTCTGGTCAACAGAGTGTTGAAGGGTTTTCTAAAGAATTTTCCAAATGATGAGGAGACCACCAGCACCAGACTGAAGGAGAATCTTCTGATGATTCAGAGGTCCTTCAGGAGTCTCGAGGCCTTGGGGCATATGGTGTAGGAAACAGGAGACTATGTTGTTTCTTTTTAAAAAATAACTTTCTTTTTTTTTAGGTCACATTGGTTTATAACATAGTATAAGTTTCACATACTTAACATCATATTCCTACTTCTGTATATACTCCAGAGACTATTCTGATTCTTGGCCATACCCTGAAAGGGGCTGTTTTGAACTGACCCCTGATTTTAGTTTTGCTAATCAATGGTTTCTTCCTCAGGAAGATGGAACGTAAGAAAAGAAAGAGCCAAGATATTTGCTTTCCAGACAAATGGACATTTACTAAATCATTACAGGCAGTTGCCAAGGGCTGCTTCGAGGCTCCCGACCCTGTAACTTTATTCTCTGCTCTCTGCATCTGTCAGTGAGCCCTGTGAACTCTTCATTTTATATAGGAAGGGGTGGTGCCTGTCTGAGAGTGAGTCACCTGCAAGACATAAGCTCAGGAGGGCGGGGACCACATCTATCCTATTTGTAATACTAACAATATCAATAGCAGCCACCAACACTTCCTGAGCACTTAACTATCTGCCAGGCACTGTTCTAAACATCTACACATATCACTTCATTTAATAATTTTTTAACAACAGCTTTGTTGACATAATTTATTGAGATATATCATATATTTGTAATGTTTGTAATTCAACTGTTTTTAGTACAGTCGCAAACATGTGTAAGGATCATCACTATCTAGTTCCAAAAGTTCTTTCCTCACCCCAAATGGAAACCCTGGACTCATTAAGCCGTCTCCAGTTCCTTGTTCTCTCCAGCGTTAGGCAACCACTCATCTATGTCCTGTATCAATTTTCCCATTCTGGCCAGTATACATCACCATTGGGTGAGAAAAACCCACCCAAACTCTATCCCCAGGACTCTTAACCTGGAGTCCATGGGTGGGCTTTGGGGCATGGGTTGGGTCTGTGAGCCCCTTGAAACTATCGGCAAAATTATGAGGTCATGTTTCTGAGGGCAGGGTCTGCAGCTCTCATTAGCTTCTCAAAGTGTTCTATGGTCCAACAACAACAAAACTAAGAACTTCTGCACAGACAAATTCACGGTGCTCTAGCTAGAAATCTATTCAACATCCAATGTGAAGACTTGTTGACATAACCTCCAATTGCTCCATATCTTGAATAAGCTCTATCCTCAACTGCTTCTAGAATCTCCTTGATCACTAGTGGCTTGCAGATACTTTTTGCAGGAACACTGGATTCAGGTCAAGTCTTCTTAGCCCCGCTTTCTGCCTAGAACCCTGACATCCTCCTTAACCTATTAAGAACCCAGATCCAGATGCTTTGGACATCAAATATCCAATGGGCTGAAACCCAAAGCTGCAACCCCAAGCATTAGGGGGATAGGAAACTGGTGGATGAGCCCAGAAGCTGAACTGGCTCTGGCCCCACAAAACTCCAAGCTAATCCTAAGCAGGTTTACCCAGTGGTGCAGGGAGCAACCCTGTGAAGGGCCCCTTCCCTTCTTGGGTCCCAAATTCTCAAGGCCAGCAGTTATCTTAGAAAAGGAAGATGAAGAATGGCTATGCAGCAAAGGGCCTGTTATTAATTTCCCTCCCTGTATCGTATCATACTCTTCCACTTTTCATCCTCATCTGGGACAATGGCTTCCTCAGCTGCAGGGATCATTTCCCAGAGCTTGCAAAATGCAAACTCCGCCCCCATCACACTAAAACATTCTATATGGAGAATGTGCCTTGGTTAAGGGTCATGATTCACTTTGCACAAGCCTTGCAATCACTTTGCTTCACAGGCCTACTCAAGAACACTGCATGAGGTTGATGTCTGCAGGACAAAGCAGACCACTGGTGTCTTGGCCCTGCCCTCAAACTCAGCCCAGCACTCACCTTGGGTCCATGGGAACTTCGGACCAGGACCTTGGCTTGTGGCTGCTGTTCCTCACCATCCTTCTCTTTGCTACATTTCATTTTCTTGGGCGGTGGAGATTCAGACGCACCATCGCTCACCACAGAGTCTGGTTGCCACTTGTTCTTACAAGCAAAGACACCTATACTCTCCTGTTTCACTCGAGCCTGCCCGGCCTTACTCCGCACTTCCGCTTGGCCCCTTGGGGTAGCTGCTGGGAGGCCATCGGTCCGGAAGCAGGTGGCTAAGTTGAAGACCACGTCACCATCCACCTTCTCCATCTTCACCCGGCCCAGGTCCACCTGGCTTCCGAGCTGTGGAAGCTCTGTGCTAGAGGCCCTGGCGCTGCTGGGAACCACGTCCAGGATGAGCTCCTTGGGGCGGCTGTCATGAGGTAGCAAAGGCAGCTCGGGCATCTTGTGCAGGTTCTGGGGGGTGGCCAGGACCAGCTCGTGGGACATGTAGGTGGCCAGCACTTGGTTCTTAGGCTTTGTCTCTCCGGCCAGCTTCAGGCCACAAGCCCCCTGGGGGCCTTCCAGCTTAGAAGTGCTGTCGGGGCAGAGGTGGCTCTCCGGTTCCCCAGGCCCCTGAGTCACTCGCAGGTCCCCACTACTAGGCTGCACAGACAGCGCCAGGGTCCCTGTCTGAGGGCTGAGAGTCAGGAGGACAGGGTTCACTTGTTCCTCGTAAGGCTTGGCAGCAATGCGGCAGGTCTTGTTCTTTGTGCCCGTATCCTGCTCGGGAGCAAAGGGGCCCCCGGGCCGTGGCGGCTGCCCCTCAGGAAGCCCATGCATGGCCTCACTGGGGCCGAGGGATGGCACACCAGAAAACTCAGAAACGACGCTGGTGGGCCTGATGGGCACTCCCTGGCTGGGGGTCAGCTGCCCAGCACTGGAGATGCCAATGGAAAGCAGAGACGCCTGGTGGTACGGTGACCAGCCAACAGGCAAGACCTGGGTGCTGGTGGGTTTCCCGTTGACTGAACACCGTGGGTAAATGTTTGCCGGCCCTGTGGGCTTCCAGAGTGAGAGCTCCTTGCTTTGGCACCCTGGCAGCCCAGGGGCGATGCGGGCAGGGGTGTAACGTTTGACTGTGCTTGGCGGTCCCTCAGTCCCAGCCTGGCTGCTCTTCTTGCCACAGGGGGCACCAGTGCTCTTGGGCTCACCCTGATCAATGATGGAGATGGGTTCCTGCTTGGGGAGATGGCGGGGGTCTCGGGTGAGGCCCAGGTTGGGGTCTTTGTTCAGCAGGAGGGAGGCGGGCACCGGATTGGCCACGCCCACATAGGTGCCCGGAATGGTGCTGATGAGTGCAGTGGAGTTCTTCACCCAGGTACTCGGGTCCCCATTCCTCACGATCTCAGGGAAGATGACAAAGGGTGAGGAAGTAGAGCCCAGGCATGAGGTGACACTGCTGCCAGCAGCTTGGGTCGTGCGCTGGGACCTAGACAGGACGGTGGAGAGCAGGGCCTTGCTGCTGGTGTGCACGGGGGTCAACACGGGCATGGGCGGCGTCTTGCGCTGGTTCGGCAATGGGAGCTTCTGTCGGTTGGACTTGGAGGAGAGGTCGAGGGGCATCTCGCTGCACTCAGGTGGAGAGGCCATCTCTCGCTCCAGCTGTGGAGGTGACTTGAGGGGGGAGAAGGTGACGGAAGTCCCTTCTGTTTGCTGCTCCATGCTGCCTGGCATCTTGGTGGGATGCGGTGGGGCTGAGCTTCCGCTGGGGGCTGGCAGCAGAGGCTGCGGCGGTGGAAGCACCTTGGCAGAAGCAGTAGACAGGGATGTGTCTGCCAAAGGCCCGGGGACCCCATCGGGCGCAGGCTGGGTGCTGGTGCTGCCCGATGGGGAAGCACAGGGGAGCCTGTTCACCTCCAGAGACACCAGCTTGGACTCTGATGTTAGGGGCCGGGCCACAGAGAATGCATACGGGTAAGACCGCAGTTCTGGGGAGGCCAGCACCCCGGGAAGACACCTGTCCTGCAGGTAGGATGGCAGGACGGGGAGCGTAAGAGTGGAGGAGACTCCCAGGGTGGTTGGCAGTGTAGCCACGCTGAGTGGCTGCCCACAGCTTGGAGGCGGGATGTATACCAGCGGCTGGCTTGGGGTCAGCACTGTCCCCGGCTGAAAGGACAGGGGGACTTTTTGCATAGCTGGTGCCTGAGCTGCAGGGAAACACACCCGACTCAAACTGAAGGAGGCTGGGATGGGGGCCGAGGTGGGAATGGCAGCAGGTGTGGCAGGCGGCATGGGCGTAGGGGCTGGAGT
>SJYV01032451.1:326945-342492 GCA_006410875.1 Neotragus pygmaeus | reverse complement strand
GGATCAGAGCCAAGGGAGGAGCCGAAACTGGGACTGAGAGGGGCGTTGGGGCTGGAGCCGACATGGGGACGGGGCCTGACGGGGGCGCAGAAGCAGGCACAGGCACCAGGACTGAGGCTGAGACCGAAAGGGGGTTCGAGTCAGAAATAAGCGTGGGCACTGAGGGTGGTGCTGGGGCCAGAGCTGGGA
Source organism: Neotragus pygmaeus (assembly GCA_006410875.1). NCBI lineage: Eukaryota > Metazoa > Chordata > Mammalia > Artiodactyla > Bovidae > Neotragus > Neotragus pygmaeus. The sequence continues at coordinate 342,303 of SJYV01032451.1, read as the reverse complement.
CTGGCGCTAAGGGAGGGGAAGGAGCTGGGACCGAAGCGGCAACCTGGACGGGAACGAGCCCGGAGTGGGGGACAGGGGCGGGGACCGAGAGGGGCACCTGGAATGGGTCTGGAACAGACGGGGGTACGGAGGCTGAGCTGGGCGCCGGTGGGCAGATGGGGGCTGGCAACGGACTGAAGTTAGTGGTCACCAGAGGCAGGGTGCCTTCCACGGGGACGCCAGTTCCCAGAGTTGCCAGAATGAAAGTATTCTTCTCCCCGACGCCATGCCTCGAGTCCAGAGCCTTGGCCCCAGCTGGCGGCGAGCAGTCCACCTGTTTGCTCATTTGGCTGCTAAGGGGAGTCCAGGAGCAGTCAGCAGTGTCATTGCCAGCCTCGGGGCCGTCAGGAGCAGAAAGCTTGAGCCCGTCTCCTGGGCTGCTCAGGGACACCAAGGGGCCCCCTGCCTCAGCCACACTCCCAGCATAGTCCATCTGGGGCTGGGCGTCGTCAGGCCTGTCTTCTGACTTGGGCCCGAGTTTTTCTGTTGCACTGCCATCTGGGTCTGCCCCCCGGGCATTACTGCCACTTCCAACTGTCGTGAGCTCCACCTGCAATGACAAAGTAGAAAGCCTGTCTTAACTAACTCTCTGTAGGTCGTGCAAGGCTCCTGAGGCCTGGAAGGGGCGACTGCTGGTCCTCTTTGCAACTTGGCAGAAGCAAAGCACAGGGGGCTGATTTCTGTCTCACAAGCAGCAACTCCTAGGAAGCACCCTGGTCCTGCCTGGCCCCATTTGGGGAGGGCAGGCTGGCCACCATGCCTGGGCGGTTCAGCTCCACCCTTCAGCAGGTGGCATGTGGCTCCGCATGGCCCCTTACCTTGGAAAAACTGCTGACACAAAACTCCTGAGATCCAAAGCGCTGGCAGTCACCTGTCGTGGACTCCTCATCAGAAAGAGGTGCTCTTCTAGCATGGGAGACAACCAGAAAAAGAACATGAGGCCAAGCCCTCAGGCCACCACTACCTGCCCCAGTATACCCCCTGCCTGCCTGGGTTCACAGAAATCCTTCTTGTCTTGCTTCCCTTGTTGGTTTGGGGGAGATCATGATAAACTTGGGGGAGTGGTCCAGGCTGCAAACCAGAGCCTCCATGCCCGACTTTTCAAGTTCCTACAAAGGAAAGGTCCTGATCTGACCAGACTCCCCTCTCTGGGCTGTGTGTCCAGTTTTCTAGGGCTTTCACCAGTGGTATGGAGGACTCCAGCATCTCCGCCTTGTTCCTAGAGCTTATCCATCAAAGTGACCGTGCAGAAAGTACTGAGCAGCGCCAAGAGGGGAGAGATGTAACTCACAGGAAATCTCAAAAGGCACGCAAAGCACTTTTCTCATAAATGCAGTCTTATTTTAAGTTTGTAAGGAAAGCTGGCTGCAGGCATCATAAGGGTAACCCTTTCCTAAAACAAATAACCACCTCCATTGTGTTTCATGTTCTAAATCCAACTCTCACCTGTCCACCTGATAGGCTTGCCTACAGCAGATGCACGTTTATTAGCACACATAATGACGCTGATTCGAAGCAGGTCACCGGGTGTCAAGGGGCATCTCAAGGGCATGACTTCTTTCCCTCTAGGAGACCAGTGAGCTCAGGCCAGCACACTCCTTCCTACCTTTCTGCTCTTGCTTGCGTCTCATTCCCCAACAGCTTCCCCCTCTCTCCTTGGCCTCCCAGCATCACTGTATTTTCTCTCATCTCAAAGGGAAGGAAGCCTTCAAGACAACAGACCCCCAAATTCAAACTGGTATACTGCAGAGGGAAATGCTCAAGGCCAGAGCACTGGTTCCCAAAGGAGGAAAACTCCACTGTTCTCCCACCTTCTAAAAAGTCTTCTCTAAAATTTGGGTAAGAATCTTAGAAAATGGGTTTTGTTGTTGTTCAGTTGCTCAGACATGTCTGACTCAGCAAACCCATGGACTGCAGCATGCCGGGCTTCCCTGTCCTTCATCATCTCCTGGAGTTTGCTCAAACTCATGCCCATTGAGTAAGTGATGCCATCCAACCATTTCATAGAAAATGGTATATCCTGACCCCCTCCCTGAAAAAAGGTCAGCCTGGGAGGGTGACGTTGGAGAGAAGATAAAGCCCACGGGAAACTTGGTGTCTGAATTACAGAATGTGCCTCTGTTGCCCTAGGGAAGACACTGGTGTGGCAGGGGTGGGTGGAGTGGGTGAGTGGAAGGCTGAGGTCTAGCACAAGGACTACAATATGGTTCCTAGGGTGCAAACACAGGAACGCTCTGTGCATCTCTGGGGAGCCAGACTGCCTTGGGGTTTGCCATCGTCCTATTTCAGAGCCTCTCCCTGAGCTCTGGGGAAGAAGCCAGTGCCTGCCTCACCAGCCACCCTAACCAAAGGGCAGTCAGGGTGTCCCCAACCCAAGCCCCACAAGAACTAACTCCTTCCCTTGCACTGGAACAGGGAACCACTGACACACCCCCAAACTGTACCTGGGGCAAGAGGAGCAAAAAAGGCAAGGGGGTTGCCACAGGCCTCTCCCCATCTTTTCAGGGCTCCAGAAGGGACTAACTGAGGGAAAAGGCTTGTTCCCTTTAAAAGGCAGCTAGGCTGGCAGAAGTGGGAGGGTTTCACTGCTGGCAATGGACTGCTGGTGACAAATAGCAAGGATCAAAAGGAGAGACAGGGCTGGAGACACAGTCGGGGGGTCTCGAGGAAGGCGAGGAGGGGGGAGCCTGAGGGAAAGGGAAAACATGCTTGGACATCAACCCCTGAGAGCCCAGAAAAGCAAGCCCAATCCCCAGCTTCGGGCCAGTCATGAAGCAGGGTTCCAGGGCTGGTTCTTCGGGGCCAATGGTGGTAAGGGAAAAGGAGTGGCAGGGACCCCCCACTTGGACAACCCCTCATAAGGTATCACAGAGAGGACACAAAATTTCCATATCCCCCCTGCTGATGATACAGAGGGGAGCTAAGCTGCATACTCAGTCCTGCTTGCTCAGCTTTCACCCTATATAAAGTCACCCTGAAAGCAGAAACCCTGCCTTCAAAGATAGCCACCAGAGAAGTGTGGAGCCACTGGCCCAGAGACTCTCGAGGTGGCCACAGCAACAGCGATCCTGGCTACTCCAGCCGTACCTAAACCTGAGCCAGCTGCCAAGGCTCTGGGAAAATGTCCTGCAGCCACGTTTCAAGCCTTCTGAGGAGAGAGTGTGTAAAGCCAAGCAAATGTTAAACTGCTCCATTGACAGAAGAATGTGGGACAGGGGAGGGGGTGCAGGGGAAGAGTCAGGTCAACGGAGCAAGATTAGGAGGGTGCAGGTGGCCGGGAGAAGAGAACAGGAGTCAAAGCAGGCTTCAATCAGGACTGAAAACTGATCCCACCATTTCTTCCCAACAGAGATGACCCTAGGCTGTTATGCTCAAGGCTTTGTTGAACTTAAACCAGAACTAGTCATAATCTTTCAGGGCTGTCTGCCTAATTATTAAGGGCTAGTGCCAGTGTCAAACCAGACCTTTTTCAGTTCCTGTTGGGCCTTAACTATATGGCACATATCTCGCTCCTTGGATCCCAGCTCCTGCAGACTTTCCCTGCCTCAAATCCCATCACACCCCAAGACTGCCTTTATTGCAGCCAAAGTACCCCACAAACACATGGTGTGACAAACACCAGCCCTCACCTGAAACTCCGACACATCCCTCAAGCCATGGCTCAAATGTCACTGCCTCTGGGAAGCCTTCCCTTCTTCCCCCAGGAAGTTTTTGATTCTTGCCTCTAGACTCCCACTGTACACGCCACTCGACAGCACTTACCACCAATGACCCATGACAAACGGTTTGCTCTGACTGAGTTTAACAAATGTTTGGTGAATGAAGTCATGAATGGGTACAAGAAAGGAAGCAAGCAAGCAAACAGAGGGATTTAGTTGGAGGCTGGTCTAGAGTTAGTCACCTAAGGCCAGCAGAAAGCCCCTGTCCCCTGTTTCTACTGTCCCCAACTATATCTGATGGAGCTGGGTGGGCTTCTCAAACCTAACTTTAAGAATTAACCCCCAGATGCAGCTTTACATTCCAAATAGCTAAGTTCTACAGGTGGTAAAGGGCTGATGAGGAAGATGGTTTTAAATAAGGTGAGATCACCTTTTGGAAATCAGCTGTAGCATGGCCTAGGCTGGAGCAGGAAGGCAACAATAATGGGTAGATGAGGTCAAAAGTGACAACACTTAAAAGGTCATCTTAACCATGTGGCATATTTGGTAATTGAACATCCCAAGAAAGGTCCGTAAGAAGTGAAAATCAAGTTTGGTTCCAACTCATGGTCCTTTTTCAGTGGGGATTTAGAATGGACAGTAAACCCAAGTAACTTGTCCATTGATTTTTTGAAGGCTCTAGTCCAGATCTCTACATCAAAGTCTCATCTGCTTATAACTAGTTGCCAATGAATACTCATACAAATCAATACCACCACTCTGCCTTCCCCACATCATCTCTTAGTTATTATCTAAGGACACACCTCATATGCAAAGGAAAATATCTTTCTTGCACAGATCCTAGAAGAATTTTGTCTTATTTTCCTTGAACTTGACTTTTATATTCTAAAATTAAATTCCTTTTAAGTCCATCTCTAACTCATTCCTCTGTGTAGAGAGCATTAAACCATCAAACACTAATGGCTTCAAAAAAAAAATAAAAAGGTCTATTCTTCTAACCTGAATCTCAGACAAGTACATACTTCTCCAGTTAAGAGCAGAAGAAGGAAGATAGCTATCCCCTTTCCTTTCAAAATTACCCACACCCCCTCCATGCACACACCCATACACACACCTCCAAGATTTCCCCAAGGAAATGCCGGATCTTGAATCCAATGAAAAGTCATATTGTTCTGTGTTCTAGGTGATTGATTTGACATATTTGGATTTCAACAGTCAATATATTGAAACCAGCTAGCATGGGGGAGCCATACCTTCTCTTAAAATGGGAGAGGCATTGCAACCAACACACACAGCTCTTTAGCCAAGAGTTAGGAAAAGTCAAATGTAGAATCTGAAGGCCATTTTGAGTGCTCGTCATATGGCGTATGATCAGAAATGGCACAGCTTGGTCAACTCAGTATTTTGGTGAACAGAAAACTGAAAATGCACACAGATCCAGCGGGCATCACCAACTTTCAGTTTCCTACAAAAACTACGTTAAACAGTCTGATCATCCTTTGATACTTTATAAGTATCTCACTGCAAATCATCTCTAGCCTCGTGAGGCCAGAAAGTGCTGATCGCCAGAATACCCACTAACCATTCCCAGTATAAAGCTGAATGATAAAACTGCCTTTCTTCCAGGCTTAAATCAAGGACCAAAAATATCTCACATGTATCCTTGAGCACAGAACATGGATGCAGCAAATAAAAACTGCAATTGCCTGAGCATCCCTGTATTCCACAATCTGACAGTTCTTAATGAGTAGACAAATACTAGTTGACAAAAGGTCATCTGTTGGCTTCCTCACTTTCATCTGAACAGGGACGGCATGGCAGAGCAGGCCACTCTCACCGCCCAGCCCCAGCCCACCTCAGGAAAATCAGAAACAACCAACAGTCTCTTTCCCAGGGTTCTTCCTCTGGCCATCTCACAGCTACCCTGCCGGAGAGCAGGGACAACTCACTGGAAGCTGGCCACAGCCACCTTCCCAGCCTCCTCACCTCTCCTCGTTGATGCCACACATGCGAATCCGGTCAGAACTGGTCCAGTTGTGCACGCCGCTGTAGAGCGGTGCTGTAGAGATCATGACAGCCACTCACCACCAGCTAGGACCTGCTGTGGCCACTCCCCCTGGGGAAAAAGAACTCCCAAAAATCAAAACTTGTAACACAGACTGTGCTTTAACCACCTTTTAGGAGGAAACATTGAAACAAACAAAGGTAATTAGAGTGCCAAAACATTAAAGCCATCTCTCTCACAAGCCTGACTGCTGTGGAAAATTAAGGTCCAAATGGGGACGAGGGAGCACCAGCTTTCCAGGAATCCATAGGTTTCAGGATGGAGATGAGGATGCTGTTAATCACCTAGAGTGATTTTTAAATTATCTGAAAGACAGATATGCATGAGTATTCGAGGAAATTCAATCTATTTCAGACAAGTGAGATGACAGTATATTTTTCTACACACATTTAGCCTAACCAACTACAATTAGAGGGTCATTCCCATATATGAACAGGGCATTGAAAGACTACTGGGGAATCTTTTTCTCATCAACTCTCTAATCCATGAGTACTGAAGTATTTGAGTGACATTGCCAATTTAAGCTCTCCAGAGGAAGCACATGCTTGCTTTATAAGCCCTTCCAAACTATTCTAATTTCAAGTTAGGAGTCATATAGATATAATGCATATACCTAAGCTGGTTTAAAGTGCCCTTAAAATCAGATAACATACTCCTTGTGCTCTGACCACAAACAAGCAGACAGAAAACAATGCTCCATTAAGAACTGCACATGTCTGTCCTTGTCTCTCCTATCAGTCTGTCATCCCTACGACCCACCACCCCCTTCACCAGCCAGTGTTGGGCTCTCACTACTGATGACCAATGCAAAGCCAATTCACCTTCCAGAGAAATCGAGGCATCAAGAGAAAGATGTTTATCCAATGAGCTTGTCTTGAGACCTTCGAATTCGAGTTAACTTATTAGCTAAAAGCCTTATTCATCAAAGCTCAACTGAACAAAACCCTATGGTGATCAGAATTTTATGCTGTTCTCCACTGTTTAAAGAAGTAAATCATAGTAAAATACAGCTACCTCAGAGATTTGTTTCACTTATCCTTTATATGGGCTTCCCTAGTGGCTCAAATGGTAAAGAACCTGCCTGCAATGCAGGAGATCCAGATTTGAACCCTGGGTCGGGCAGACAGCCCAGAGAAAGGAATGGCTACTCACTCCAGTATTCTTGCCTGGAGAATTCCATGGACAGAGGAGCCTGGTAGGCTACAGTCCATGGGATCGCAGAGTCAGACATGACTGAATAACTAACACAGAAATAACACATCCTTTATACAACTTTTGGAGATTGTCCAGATTCAACACAATATCACTTATTTATTCAAAAAAATATTTTTCAAGCACCTACTATGTGCCACCACTGTCCAAGGTACCAAGGATTCAACAATTAACAAAAAAGACAAGAAATCCCCGTGTTCATGGAGTTTATATTTTAGTGGGATGAGATAGCCAATAAACATGTTAAATGACTATGTTACAGGATGTTAGAAGGTGATATAACAGGCTAAGGAGCAAGGCAATAGTGGGGGGGGCAAGGAGCAGAATGGGCTACAATTTATAAGTGGGTGAATAGAGTAGGCTTTGCTGAGGAGACATTTAAACATCCTGAAGGAAGCAAAGATGCGAGCCATGTGAACAGCTGGGGAAGTGCATTCCACAGAGGGAACCACCTCGCACAGGTCCTTAAGGCAGGGGGTGCCTGCTAAGATCAGAAAAGAGCCCAGAGGCTGCAGGGCTGACGCAGAGGGAGCAGACAAGGGAAAGAGTCAGTGAGAGGAGAGCAGGGCCACATCCTCTTCTTGGACTGCCCCCTCCTCCTGTCCCTGTCGCAAAGGATAGCATAGGACACTGCTGCTTCACCCCTTCCTTTACACTTGCCCCTTGCCTGGCTTTACAGACCCTGCACCTGTGGGCTTCTCTCCTGCCACCCCAGAAAACTGGCCCTCATCTTACTAAGTCTCTCCTCACCTCTGCCATGCTCTCCTATCCCTTCCCCTTCCCTCCCTCTCTGTTCCTACCGCCTCCTCTCTCTCCCTTCCCCCTCCTCTCTCAATCCCACTCTCCCATTTGTCTCTATTCCTCATCATTCCCCTTCCCCCATTATTCTCCCGGCTGTCTCTCTCTCTTCCCCTCTCTTCTGCTTCTCTTCTTCTCTCTCCTTCAGTGTTCTCCCCTTCCCCCACATCTCCTGCCCTCTACTCTTAGTCCTCCAGCCTCAGCCTTCAGTCTCCCTCTCTGTCCTCTTGTCTTCCTTGCCTCTCCAGCTCAAGTCTGGCTCTCCCCAACCCCACCTCGCCCTGCCTCCTTGTGTGTGTGTGTGCACGTGCGCACACACAGACCCCGCCCCTCTTTCTCTCTTAGCTCAAGACCTCCCAGTTTCCACTCACCCCTTAGGCACTGATGACTCCCAAATCTGTATCTCTAGCCCTGACCTCTCTCCTTAGACCCAGACCAGAATTTCCAGCTGCCAGCCACTTGCTGTTAATTAGATGTCCACCAAGCCCCTCAAACTCAGTGTGTCTCAAACCGAACTCATTATCTGTTACCAAGGACCTGCTCCCCACCCCCCATGCCCAGCATGTTTCCTATCTTAGTTAAGAGCACCACTATCCCCCAGCCTGGAAATCTCAGTGTTCAACTCCTCTCGCACACTACCCACATCCAATCAGGAGTCAAGCCTTAATAACACCATCTCTGTCCTCTCCTTCTAGCCCTCTCGCCCCTGCCCTGATGTGGTCCCTCATCATCCCTCACCCAGAATATTACAATAGCCTCTTAACTGGTCCCTCTGCCTCTAATCTCTTGATTCTACAATCAATTCATCTTCTAAAGCACCAGTTTGATCACATCGCCCCCTCTGTCTGCCAGAGCTTTCAACAGCTTTGCTCTGTCTTCAGAATCAAGCCTACATTTCTTAGCACAGCCTTCAGGGCCTTCCATGACCTGGCCTTTAGCCTCCTGTCTGGCCACATCCTGCGCCCTCACCACTCGATTCCTGACCCTTCCCTGAACAGACCATCCTGTTCCAGGCAGGTTCCATACCCTGAAATGGCCTCTCCTATGTCCCCTCTTCCCCTCTGTCCCCGTCAAAGCCTAGCTTGAATGTCACGATGTCATCTCCCCAGCCCCCGTCCTTGGTCAGTTAACTACTCCCTGTCTGGTCCTCCCTAAACATTTCATTCCCATACCTACCACAGCACAGATTCTTGGTCCCTCTGCTGTGTGATTAATTGGGCATATGGCTCGGTTGTCCTTCCCCCACTTCCAGACAATCAGCTACTGAAGGTAAGAAATACCTTCTTTTCTGTCTCTGGTTCTTCTGCAATGTCTCATACATAGTAAGTACTTAGTAAATTCGTGTTATGTACAAGTGAATCTTGGGTGAGAATTGAGGTGCTGACCCTGAGAAATTATAAAAGGCAAAAGAAACCCCCCCCCAAAATGTACTCACCATGCTTAACTATTTTTTAGAAACTGTACTTTAACAAAAAAGCTCTGCCTCATTTACAGCACACCCTTCCAAGCTCCTGATTCTAGCCTGGTTCATTGTCTCTGAGCTCTTTTGCACCTCCGTAAATTGCAGGTAACTGATGGATATGCAAACTCTGTCTTGTCCCATGCAGTTTGGATTGACTTCCCTCCCCACTGTGGAAAAACCAGTTTTGTCTCCATCTGCAATTCAATTCCTTTACTCCATATAAATTTGTGCTTTTGGGACTTTTTCTTTGAACCAACTATAAACATCTGTCTGGTTCCCTTGTTGATTAATGAGTAAAATAAAATCTTTAACATGTGCTCATTCTTAAATCTGTAAGAGACTCATGATTTTACCTTTCCGTGAAAATTATCTTTAACATTTCTAAAACAGTTACATGGATTCATACATAACTTTAGAGAGATTTCAGCAAGGGGTAAGACATCTCAGTTCACTAGGATCCCACTCCCTAAACATCCTGGTAAATCAAGTTTTGACTGTTTCTTAGAGTATCTTGGAATATCCTACTTTAAGGAATAACAGCTCAGTCTGTTGGCTGATCATCTTTTTTCATCTGTTCTCTCTGTGAGGCATTAGAAGACTCAGGTAATGGAAGGGGCCATTCTTGTCATAGGACAAATTTTTAACACGAATTTTAACGCACGTTTTAGTGGCTACCTGAATTTTGTAGGCAGTGGATATATCAGTCACCATGGTTTTTCCACCCTTAGGTTAATTTTTCTTCTGTTTAGAGGGGATTAGTAGTTTGTAGGACTTGGGACAGAAATCAAAGGAGAGAATCCTAGCATTTGGAAACAGAACAAGGTATAGAATATTACTACTTAGATAAGGGAGTTTGTAGACGGCCCCAAGTTCCCAAATAACAACAAGAAAACCAAGTAAAAACCAAAATAATTAGCATAAAATATATATTTTATGGAAATGGCAACCCNGGTGCTTTTGGGTCCTCCCTGCAATAAACTGTGACAGTGGCTCTCAGGTTCTTCATTTCAGTATACAGCATTCAAGATATGGAATTTTTCACTTAAAGGTTTCCTCCTCACCAAGCTTTGGCCTTTCTTAAAAAAAAAAAAAAAAAAAAGTCTCCTGGACCTCTTACACAAATATTTGGAGAGGCCATGTCAACCTACTTTTTTTTTTCCCTATTCTCTCACCCCAGACTATGGGCTTAACTCATTTTATAGACATTACTCATCCAAAGGTATACACATACATACACACATTTAGCTCACAGAATTTCAAACTCTCAATAGTGGCTCAATCTGCTATCCATCTATAGAGTTTTCAAGGCTAGGAAGATTTTCTACCTCTTTTAATAGCTCCTCCCAATAGTGCCTAGCACGATACAAGGCATGCAATATGCACTTGATAATTAAATACTTGCTAAACTATGGGTAAAAATGGAAATCCCCACTACCCACTACCCCATACAGAAACCAAGAACAACCCCATGTAAAAACCATTGGGCTTATGAATTCCTTTTACTTCTTGTGCTTCTCTCATAAACTTTCTCTTCTTTCTTCTCCTTACTTCCATGATAAAGAAATCACAGAAATAAAATAAAATTGGACTGGAGCAAAATAAAATTGGACTGGAGCAAAATAAAAAAGTCAACTTCCAATTATCTGAGGGTGGCTTAGCCACAGCTAATTTTTAAACCCAGCCAAATTCTGGACTGCCTTCTGCCACTTATAGTATGTGTGTGCTCAGGGAACAACTCATTTTAATATTTGCCTAAGCAGAATATAAACAGGAAGGTAAATCTGCTGGGGAGGGGGACAGGCAGAGAACAGTAATGCATTTCCAAAGTCAAACAGAAATCATTCATTTGTTCACTGATCTACTGTTTTAAATTGGCCTGATATTACACTCTCCCTATATCGGCATAGTTGCCATGGCGCCCCACTCCAGTATGTTGCCATCAAAGTCCACTTTGGCTGCAGAGAGGGACTATAGTTTACAGCCCATCATTTTCCCTGCCCAGANATCTACTGTTTTAAATTGGCCTGATATTACACTCTCCCTATATCGGCATAGTTGCCATGGCGCCCCACTCCAGTATGTTGCCATCAAAGTCCACTTTGGCTGCAGAGAGGGACTATAGTTTACAGCCCATCATTTTCCCTGCCCAGAACTTTGGTTTGGGGATACCTGAGCTATTTGAGACGCTAATCTCTCCCATTCAATCGCTGATGAACATCCTTGTCATAGAGCCATCCAAGACCGGGGCTCTATCTATCAGCTCTTGTAGAAATCCCAGATGTCAGAGACAGCTGGAAAGCCCAACGAGTCATAATTAAACACGGAAGCCCTTTTCAAAAAGCAATGGATTTTTAAAATGTCACCCTGGTAAACTACTTTTGGGTCATTTTAAAACCATGGCCCAAAATGTGCCCTGAAGTTTTGACTGGATATACACCCTTCAGTTCCTGCCCTGAAACACTGAGCCATGTTACAGCACAGCTGTTAAAGAAGCTGCCACTTCCACCTCAAAGGTGGATGCAACAATGCAGTAACGAGCCAAGCTATTTCTTTCTACCACGTCGTAAATGCTAAATATGTCCTAATACAACAGGAATATGGAGAAAGAGCACAGGGCATCAAGATATAAGAGGAGCACTCAGGAGCTATTGACAGTTTTCTTTCTGCCACCACATTTACCATAGCATAACAAAAAAGATAATATTATAGGACACAACTGAATAAGAAAAACCAGTTACACTATAATATGAGATCATACTACTAGATTATACTATAATACCAAATGCCATTATTGGGCACTTGCAATGGACCAGGCACTAGAGACACATCATCTTGTGTAATCCTCACAGCCCTGTGAGACTGGGATCATCATCTCCATTTTATAGATGAGAAAACTGAGGCTCAAGAAAGTTCCACACAACTAGGAAAGAGAAGAATGAGGACTCTAACGTAAGGCTGTATGTCTCCAAAGGCCTCCAGGTGAAGGCTAACATCTGAGAACCATAGAACCACAATCTTGTGCGACCTCGTAGACGGCAGCCCACCAGGTTCCCCTGTCCCTAAGCCCTGCTGAGTAAAGCTCTGTCACGGTAAGACACCTAGTCACCTCTCAGGTCAGGTGTAGGGTGCATCCACTCAGGCTGGGTTCAGGGTCGCATGTAGAGCACCTCTCGAGAGAACTTGGAAAAATGAAAACCTGCTTGTTCTTGTCCCTGGACACCAGCACTATAACAAAACTTAACTGTACCCTTAAATGGCACTAACACTAAGATTTCTAGGCATACGTTAGCAATGAGGTAACCAATTTTTGTTTCTTAGCAGACAGTCAAAGAAGCCTGAAACACAAAGCTTTGCCTGCCCCTAAGTACTCTCGATTTTTTAGATTTTTTACGGATACTTAGCCTAAGGTCTTCTTAAAATCCAAATGAAGATGTATCCTGATGCATATACTCTTACGAATAAGCTGAAAATTACCCTATTTTACAAATAATAAACCATCTCCCTTCAAATTCATCACAATTCATTGACCAGGGAGAATATGACCTTGACACGCAGCCTGCAGCCACTTTTTAAACAATGATCCACTTTCTAACGTTTTATGGGGAAAGTGGGGATTCTGTTTTAAAAAAAAAAAAAAAAGAGGGAACCAGAACAGCATATTTGAATTATGGAGATAGAAACAAAGTTAAATTTTACTCTTGACCAGAATTCAACTTCAGTTCACCAAAGAAAGTTTTCATCATGAAAGAGTGCTTTTAAGTTATGAACAGTAGGAAAACGTATGATTTAGAAAGAGAACAGGTTCTACGTTATTTTAAGGATGACCATTCAAAAACTGGCATTAATAAAGCCTAGTTTGTATGTGAGATTACATAAAATACTGTATAGCATCCCACTGCAATGGCGCCCCACTCCAGTACTCTTGCCTGGAAAATCCCATGGACGGAGGAGCCTGGTGGGCTGCAGTCCACGGGGTCAACAAGAGTCAGACACGACTGAGCGACTTCATTTTCATTTTCCCTTTCATGCATTGGAGAAGGAAATGGCAACCCACTCCAGTGTTCTTGCCTGGAAAATCCCATGGACGGGGGAGCCTGGTGGGCTGCCATCTACGGGGTCGCACAGAGTCGGACATGACTGAAGCTACTTAGCAGCAGCAGCATCCTACTGGCCGAAAGGTAGTAGTTACTTCTTATTACCTCCCTCTTTGGCCAGTCAGATGCTAAACCTTCTGGCAAGCAGAGACTCACATCCAACTAGAACATCAGCATTAAGAAATTTCCTCTCTGGGACTTCCCTGGTAGTCCAATGGCTAAGACTCTGCCCTCCGGATGCAGGGGGCCCAGGTTCAGTGCCTGGTAAGGTAACTAGATGTTGCAACTAAGAGTCCATATTCTGCAGTTAATAATCCCACATGCCACAGTTAAAACCCCAGCTAAAATCTGGCACAGCCAAATAAATAAATAAACAAATATTTTAAAAAGAAATGTCTTTTCCTTTTGAAAACTCAAAGGTGTAGGGTCTTCCTTCTGCCCTTAATGTAGTCATCAGTGGCTTCTCCCTTTCACTGTCTATTTTACCCTGACAATTTCCACTTTCCTCAGCACTCTTTCCATTCCACTCTAGTGTTCACTTTCCCACCAAACTCAACCATGAACTTCTCTTCTCTCAATCCCGGAATGCTGGTTGATGTTGGAAAACAGCTCTCTACCATCTGAGGCCATTCTAGCCCATCTCAAACTTAGCTCAGCCTAGAAGCAATGAACCACTCCAGCTGTCCAACCCCCAATTAACACCTCTTCTCCCTGCTCCCACCCCGCCCTCCCATTCTGGCCCAAGGCTCTTAGGCCACTGTGCTTTATCCTGTTTCATTCTGGAATTTCCATCATTCACATCCCTATATCTAGGATTCCACCCACTTGCAGACTGGAAAAACTGGTGTATTCCCTCTTTCTCCTTCTTTCAAGGCCATTCTACTAACAATGGTGAATTCCTACCCCCATTCTGTATACTTACCTTAGTTGAGATTTTATAATTAACGCTCAGACTTGTAAGCCCTGGATCCCAGCTAACCTCTGCTTCCTGGGCCCTCCCAGGGTAGCGGCCATCAAAGCAAGTTTTTATGTTCCTCACACCAACTCCAGACGACATCTGAATAAACACCTTCCTCCTCTGGCTCATTATCCCACCCTCTTTCTCTATTCTGCATTTTTCAGTCTGTATAGTATCTCTAAACTTCCTATTTCCTTATGCGTAAACATACTTCTGTTTCTTCCCATATATCAGTTTTTCTCCCTAGCACTAATTTTACCCAAGATCATCCTTCTCTCATGGGGTCGCAAAGAGTCAGACATGACTTAGCAACTGAATGACAACAATATCCTTCTCTCTTGCCCAAACCTTACTTATTCTAGCATGAAAGTTAAAGAGTCTTAAAGGGTCTTCAAACTTTACTTTGGAAACATTATCCTGGAGATTTTAAGGTTCCACTTTTTCCTAGTTGGCCCTAAAATGGGACCAGTGATAACCACATCTCTTCCCTCTTCACTGCCTATCCAACCCACTTCTGACTTCTCTTTTTGCCTTCCTTCTTTCTAATATTCAAGTCCTTTCCTCCTATAATTCTGTTCCTCTAAAAGAATATGCTCTCTAAAACCCATAATCCAGACTCATCATGATGAGAACCTTCCCCCCAAGCCCTATGTAGTGAACTATAGCACAAATAAGGCAAAGAGATGTCTGGAGGAACCCCTTTTGCTTCCCAAGAAAGTTTACACTCCTGAGAAAGAAAGGCATCCTCCTTCCCTCCCTATCCTCTTCTGGTAAATCAATACAGCCAAATCTACAAGTGCCCTTGGTACAGCCACCATTTCCCGTGGAACTGCCTTCCATTCTGCCCAATCCAGATTCCAAATGTGGGGCTTGACAGGGACTCAGCTTTCCTCTGCCCTAGCCCGACAATCTGCCATCTCCTCCTTGTGACCTAAAGAACAAGCCCTCCTTAACCCAGACATCAGAGTCCACCTCACTTTCTCCATCAGTGACTTCTCAGGGCCAGAACATAAAGAACCTACCTACCTTTGCTGCAAATCTAGTGATAGGGTCAGCCCTCTTATTAATGAT
>SJYV01032451.1:279625-326803 GCA_006410875.1 Neotragus pygmaeus | reverse complement strand
CCCTCTTATTAATGATGCCAGTGTGAGTAAGGCTCTGTGCCCCATGGCCTGTGCCTCTTGTCCCTTACATCCACCCCCAGGGCAGCTGCCTCACTTGCCATGTCAAAAGATGAGTCTGCCTAGCAATGTCCACACAGCTTAGTCAAGATGGCCATGTCCCTCCTCAACTCCATCAGCCTTTAGATTCTCTTCCATAACCAAGCCTCCTGCTTCTCCTAGCTCCCCCAGTCTTCCCTACTAACTCTGCTGCTCCATCAATATTTAACAGGTTCCTCACTCTACATTTTGCTTCTATTTGGAGTCCCTGGATGATATTTAGGATTAGGTTACCCCCATTTAATCCCCAATGGAATCCTCCAAATTTCTTTTCTACATAACTGTCCTCTTCAGTACTACATGGTGACATCACCATCCAATTTAAGTACCCCTAAACTCTGCTCCATTGTGCTGCCTACTGTGTCTCCCAAAATAAAGCTTCCCCTCTCCCAACATTCAAGGACAGGACAGGTAAACAGAAAATTAAGTGGCCTTTAAAGTCCCTTCCAATGTTGTAATTTTATCATCAACCTAATCCACTCCCAACCCCAAATGCATCCTGCATTCATTTCCCCTGAAATACGTTTCAGCGGAGTGACTTTGAGAAATAGCCTTCTAAGCTGAAAGACCCACGGGCTAACCAGGGTAGCGCAAACCTACCAATGCACCCAAGAAGTGTCACCAAACATTTTTGCAATTGTACTCCACCTCTGTGCCCAACCGCCTGGAGAGTATTCATTCGGCTGTCGCAGAAGTTACCAGGCTCCCTTCCCACGCTAGCATAAAGAGCCCCTAAACTGGGTTAGACTCCTGGACCAGCCTCGTCTTCACCAAGATACGCTTGTCCTTACTGTCTACNCTTCGTGGCAACCGCCCCGGCTGCAAACCTCCCTAGGCAGACCTCAAAGGGCAGCCCCCGGCCTGGGCGTGGAGACATGGGGGTGGGGGGCTAGAGTGAGAGGCCCGAGGGAGGAAGGAGGAGGGGGTGAAAGGTCTGTAAAGGGGGAAGCCTGCACGACTCGGGCCAAAAACCTGGCTCGAAGAGGATTCAGCTTCTGCCCGCTTTCTCTGGGCTTCTCAGACACCAAACTGAACCCCTTGACCCTTACCCTTTACCCTAACGACTCCTTTCCTAGCTAAAGGAATAAATCCTCCTACGTGTTTACATCCCAGGCTATCCCTGGGACTGAAGGACTGAAAAGCCTGAGGTCCACACTGGAACTCTGATGACTTTACATTAACTCTGAGAAGGAGAGCAGCTTGCGATGGATCTCAAGCTGCCGGCCTTCTTGCTTTCAGTCTTTGGGTGTTTCTTAGCAGTTCCAGCCCTGAGTCCCTGGTGGGGACTTCAAAGGCATGGCCTCAACCTAGAGGGTATTAGGGGAGGTGCCCAGCAGTTCCTGGAGGGTTCAGGGCATTACTGTCAACGGAATGTGAAATGAATAGCAGGAATTTGAAAAAAATCTTTATGTGCAGATATATTGATATTATTTATTATATATTTATCTATACTAAGGAAGCCAGAGGGTGATTTGGACTAAAAGGAAGCCCAGCAGGATTAATGTCTTCCTCCTCCTTCTCCCTGCCTGCCCACCCCCGGCCTTTGTCCTAGGCCCAGAGGTTCCATCCCTAAGCTATGAGGTGTCTTCTCTCCTTTGGAAGGACTTTAGAGATGGCAGTTATCACTTGCCTGGTATGTCTGCCTCACCTGGTTTGAAGGATGCGCATGAGTACTATGGAGGAAGGCAAGCCATGAAGGCTGCATTGGTTTTGCTTTTGAGGCCTGGCGTTCTGCGACCCCTCTTGCTTGTCCTCACCAACCTCAAAATCTATTGCCATCAGTGAGGACAGACTGTTTGCCATTTTACTTTGCTTGGGGAGCCTCTTCACCTCTTCACTAGCTGTTTTACTTGACTGCTCCCATCCTGCCATGCACCCTATGCACATACATTAAAAAGTGCTTGGGCCTTAGTTGCACCAAGGGAAAGTGAAGATTTGGAAATGATTTGTTTAAGCTAATCAATATATGAACTCAGAATGCATTCTTAAAGGGGGGAAATTGCCTCTATCAGGCATGGTAACGCAGANATGCACATACATTAAAAAGTGCTTGGGCCTTAGTTGCACCAAGGGAAAGTGAAGATTTGGAAATGATTTGTTTAAGCTAATCAATATATGAACTCAGAATGCATTCTTAAAGGGGGGAAATTGCCTCTATCAGGCATGGTAACGCAGACCCCACCAATTCTGCTTTGATTCACATTGGCCGTCTTCAGTGATTTTAATTAACCTGGTAATTACTGCATCTCCACGTCTCTTAAGGCCTGTGGGGCTACTTTGCTCCTTGGTTTGAGGCTGAGATGGATTTTGGACATCTCCATTCCCTCTCGTTTGTGTCTCACCATTTGGCTGCATCATTTATCTGGCGAAATGAAGGTTGGGGCAAGATGGTTATTTCCTGGCCGAAGCTCTAGCTTTTCTGAGCCCTTTCCTGTTGGGGGCCACACTTCCTGCCCTACAGGAGATGATGGGAAACCAAGGAGCAGGGTAGGGAGAGCTGTGGGAAACCTTGTAAAGAATGTAGATTTAAATGATTATTTTATTTGAGGCTAGAACCACAATATCATCATCATAATACCTTACCTTTGTACAACATCGGAGTGTTTACAAAGCCCTTTCAGTTGTGTTATTTCATTTGTTTCTCACTACAGCTCTTAATTTTGTAATTGAGGAAACTGAGGCCAGGAGCAGCTATGAACAGCTAGCTGAAGGTCACATGGCTAATGAGTTCCCAAACCAGGATTCAACCTCAGTAATCCTGTTTCCACATACGGAGCTCCTTTTAATATGGTATGTGGCCTCCATTTCATGTCAAAAATATTCCCTTTCAGGCAGATTTGTTTTTCTAGTTGTTTCNCAAACCAGGATTCAACCTCAGTAATCCTGTTTCCACATACGGAGCTCCTTTTAATATGGTATGTGGCCTCCATTTCATGTCAAAAATATTCCCTTTCAGGCAGATTTGTTTTTCTAGTTGTTTCTCCCATCAATAACAGCTGGACTCAGAGAGGCAGCTTGTTGTAATGGAAAGAGGATTGTTTGGAGAGTTCTAAGAATCCCATCCCAGTTCTGTCTCGTTGATAGCTAGCAGTGGGACCTCAGGCAAGCCCTAGCATTTAAGCATTCCCAGCCTTGTGCCAGGTAATGTGTTTTGGGTCTTCCCTATGCTCTAAAATATGGAAATCAATGCACCTGTCATACCTTCCTCACAGGCACACACCTGAGCATCAAATGAAATAATGGATGGGAAAGAATTTTGTACATAGTCAACTACTAGGCTCATACAAGAGTTATTATTATTAGCGTTGGCACCACCTGCCCCCTTAGATGTGGCACAGAGATTTAGGGGTGACACTGGCCTGAACCCTGTCTTCGTGAACTGACCAGACAAAACGGGTCATTGGGGGGTGGTGTCCCAGGGTAATTTAGGCCCCAAACCAAACCTCTGGCTAAATTCNATTATTAGCGTTGGCACCACCTGCCCCCTTAGATGTGGCACAGAGATTTAGGGGTGACACTGGCCTGAACCCTGTCTTCGTGAACTGACCAGACAAAACGGGTCATTGGGGGGTGGTGTCCCAGGGTAATTTAGGCCCCAAACCAAACCTCTGGCTAAATTCATAGGATAATTGCTTCAATTCTCTGCTTTGTTCTGCAATCACAGGCCTTGTCTCTCTGGTAAAACAGCCCAGTCCTCTGACAACAACAACAATAAAATCCCAGTGGTTTAGATCTTTAGAGTGTCAGAATAAAGCAGATTTGCAGCTTCTGGTCATCCCTTCAGTCCCTGCAGTTGAAGGTGAAGTCAGTTGAAGGTGAAGTCAGGTTTGGAATCCAGGGTCTCAAGCCTGTCAAAGGACTTATGCTAAGTCACCCTACTTGAAGGCAGACCAGAGGAGATCAGGGTTCAGAAAGAGACTTGCAAATATGGGAAAAGAATGGGGCTGGTACTAGACTGACTGTGAGTTACACACACTATGTGCTCTCCAGTGTTTCACTTTATCTCCTGGGTAGGGCCACAGAGGGCAGTTCATTGCCAGTATTCGTATAAATTTCAAATGCACCTTATTGCAGCAGGATGCTGCTGGAGATGCGTTCCAGCAGCNCTGACTGTGAGTTACACACACTATGTGCTCTCCAGTGTTTCACTTTATCTCCTGGGTAGGGCCACAGAGGGCAGTTCATTGCCAGTATTCGTATAAATTTCAAATGCACCTTATTGCAGCAGGATGCTGCTGGAGATGCGTTCCAGCAGCTCACTGCAGCTGAGGAAGGCCTGGTCTCTGCTCTCTCAGAGCCCAGGGTCTAGATGGGAAGACAATGTGTCTGGTTAAACTTAACTCTGTAAACAACTAACAACCTTTCTGGATTTTATAGCTGCAGGGGGGAAATGAGGGAGGGGGCTAAAATCACCCCAGAGTCCTCTCCAGGTCAAGCCTCCCCCCTTCCTGAAGACTCTTAGGCACTTAACAAGGTTCTTAATCAAACAGACAGTGTTAGAGGTAGAAGGAACTCTAAGAAATCAACTGACCTTCTGAAAAGCTGGCTGTGACTGCAGGCTGCCAACAAAATCAAGTCCATGAGTCCTCACCTAACTTTCAGGGCCCACCCCGATTTGATTACAGCCTTCTTTCCTTCTGTGTCCCTCACAGGGCTTCTGTTCTCACCAAACTGGCCCTCTTGGCATTCCTTGGACAAGATGAGCACTTCCTTGACTGTTCCCTCAGCTTTATCTATGCCCTTCTCAGCTTGTTGAAATGGCACTCAACCATTATTCAAGCCTGCTCTTTCCTGCCACCTCTTATCCCCCACTCCCTGACCCCACAGTACTGAATTGGTCCCTTTACTTAGCACTTCTATGCTCTGCCTGTCTATCTTTCCAACCAGATTTTCCCTTCCTTGGATGAAGGAACGCAGTATTTCTCATCTGTGTATCACAGCCTCCATCCTCCCTTACCAACATTGTCCACCCTTGCATGGAGTTGGCCCTCAGCAAGTGTTTGTTAAGTGAATGAATGTATGGGTGATCTAATCCAACCTCTTTATTTTATAGTGGAGAAACTGAGGCCCAGAGTTAGTTTTCTTTCTAGCCAGTTCTTAAAGACTCAATTTTAGCAGAATTCTCCGGTGGTCCACTGGTAGAGTCACAAGCTTCCACTACAGGGGGCATGGGTCCGATCCCTAGTCTAGGAACTAAGATCCCGCATGCCGTTCAGCCAAAGAAAGGAAAAAAAAAAGTTAAAGACTCAGTTTTAAATCTTGGTCCTTTTTAGTCTGTCTCTTCCCATTTAGTGGTTTCATACGGTCTCTGAAGTTAGACAGGTGTGGTTTGAATCCTGGCTCTGCCACTTCCTAGCAATATTACTTCTTTCTGAGCCTCAGTTTCCTCATGTATAAAATGGGACCTAATAAATATCTCCTGAAAATGTTCCGAGGGTCAAATGAGTTCTTGTATGTTAAGTACTTGGTAAAGTGCCTGATCTCCAGTAGATATCCCGTAATAGTTTTCTGGGTTTTGTGTTTAATGTGAGGAGTTTTTAAAGAGTTCAGAACTTCGGAGCACCTGCTGAATTCAAGCTTGGAAATAAAAGCCACAACCTGAACACAGAGAAAAAGAGAGGTGTGTTTTTGAAGAGGAGAATGGAATAACATTTAGCTAGACTTTTCAGTCAGTCAAACTATTACCTCTTCCTCCAAAGAGGCTCAGGAACAGTTCTCAACCCAGTGGCCCACATTTGGTGGGAACTCCCTGAATTCCAGTTCCTGGAGCAGTGCATTCCTCTGGTTGTAGTGGTGATTCTGTGTTGGCTTGGGGATGCTGATCCAAAATTGACGTGCCCTACTGAAGCTACGCATGCTATTCTCAGCCCTATCTGTGTGCCTACAGGACACCCTTCACCTGGCCAAATCCTTCAAGCTCCGTTTCCATGAAGCTTTCTCTGAATGCTTTTGCCTCTGAACTCTTGACCCCATAGGTAAGCCCTGCTTTGCAGTTAGTTCTTTTCTGTGTTCTGTGTCTTAGTTCTACCTCTCCATCTGAGGGCAGGCACCTTGTCATAGGCATAGAAGGTGCATCCCTCACAATGCCCAGCAGCACTCAAGGAGGCAGCACTCCAGGAATATTTTGGGATTGTTTGACTGTAGGTGTTCAGTAGGGGCATGGGACCCTTCAAGTCTCACCCACACTCTATCATTTCCCACCCCCTCCAACCTACCCCCCTGTACACCACATTTCTCAAATCATCCACCCCCAGGATACCCCAACCTTTTCAGTAACCATCTTCTCTTTTAGAATTTGCAAATATCTGGAGGGCAAGGGCCATGTGTTACTATGTCCTCTGCACAGCCCAGCATAGCACTTCCGACATTAACAAACTAGGGTAAGCACATGGTTTTGTTACTATAGATAACTTGGTAAAGATACCATGCTTATTTCGGGACTGTGTGTTTATATGTATTCTTGTGTGTCTGTTCTTGCTCATTAAACTTCAAGGGGCTCCAGAGGAAGAATTGTCCATTTTGGGAAGGCAGTCACAAGATAAAAAAGACAAGTTGAGACCTGGGATTTAGATTTTTTTTTTTTTTAAGCTAGGAAGCCAGTGTTCTCTCTTCAGTACATACTCAGTTTAAATGCTCATACGGGGACTTCTCCGGTGGTCCTGGTGGTCCAGTGGCTAAGACTCCATGCTCCTAATGCAGCAAGCTCGGGTTCGATCCCTGGTCAGGGAACTAGATCCCATGTGCCACAACTATGAGTTCACATGCTGCATCTAAAAGGCTGACATAAAGAACAGCCTTTGGGCACAGGATGAGAAAGAAAGGGTGGGATGATTTGAGAGAACAGCATTGAAACATGTACATAATACCATATGTAAAATAAATAGCCAGTGGGAGTTTGCTGTATAACTAGAGAAACCCAAAGTGGGTGCTCCATGACAACCTAGAGTGGGGAGGGAGGTAGGAGGGGTTTCAGGAGGGAGGGGTCACATGTATGCCTATGGCCATTCATGTTGATGTATGGCAGAAGCCATCACAATATTGTAATTATCCTCCAATTACAGTAAATAAATTTTAAAAAGAAATGCCAAATACAGTTCCTAAATATGTCTCTAAAAAAATAAATAAAGATCACAGGTGCCACAACTAAAAAACCGTCCCGCATGTCACAACTAAGACCCAGGGCCACTAAATAAATAAATATATATATTTAAAAATACCAACACCAAAAATTCTCAAATTTAATATGCACAAGTCTTGTGGGCAGTGCTGTCAAAATTCAGATTCCAAGGCACCCACTCACCTGGGCTCTAATTGAATAGCCCTGAGGTGGAGCCTCATACTCTGAATTTCCAATAGTTGCTACCAGGAAGTTGGAACCAGAGGATTCCTAGACGACCCCTTGAAAGACATTGAGCACTCTTTCCATTTTCATTTTCACCCAGTCAGTCAGTTCAGTCGCTCAGTCGTGTCCGACTCTTTGCATTTTCACCCAGGGGTGCCCCCATATTTTAACTGCTTTATGAATTTTCCCCTCACAGGCCCCATTTTAAAACATGTTGCAAGGATTTTACAAATAGTAACTCAGTATAACTTCTTTTTTTTAATTTTTTTTAGTTTGCTTTTTTATTTTTAATATAAATTTATTTATTTTAATTGGAGGCTAATTACAATATTGTATTGGTTTTGCCATACATCAACATGAATCCTCCATGGGTATACACATGTTCCCCTCAGTATAACTTCTTAAGGTAAATATTATCATTTTCTCCTTTTACAGATGAAAAAATTGAAGCACATAAAGGTTCAGTGACTTGCTCAAAGTTAGTAACTTTTTTTTTGACCACCCCCCATACCATGTGATATATTAGTTCCTTGACCAGGGATCAAACCCATGACCTCTGCATTGTAAGGCAGAATCTTAACCACTGGACCACTGGTGAAATCCTAGTAAGTTTTTAAAATGGAGGTCAAATTTACATAACATAAACTAACAACTTTATTTTATTTTACTTTTTGGCCACACTGCATGGCATGCGGGATCTTAATTCCCCAAACTGGGATTGAACCCACTCCCTCTGCAGTGGATGCCCAAAGTCTTAACCACTGGACCACCTGGGAAGTCCCTAACTTAACTAATGTGTGCAATGCAGTGTGGAGGGGGGAATAAATTAGTAATTAGGGATTAACATATACACACTACTATATGTAAAATAGGTAAACAGCAAGGACCTACCGTACAGCACAGGAAACTACTTAATATTTTGTAAAAATCGATAATGGAAAAGAATCTTTAAAAGAATATGTATATATGTGTGTGCATAACCAATATACTTGGTGTACACTTGAAACTATCAAAATACTGTAAATTACCTATACTTCAGTTAAAAAAAAAGAAGAAACAAATGTTCTGTAAAAACATTCCATATTGAAAAATTAGAAATCTAGAAAATATTTGTCAATGTTAGCATTAACAATAAATTCAACACTGAAAAATTATAAAGTAAGCAGTTGCCTGGCATTTAGTACAGTCACAGTATTGTGCAACTACCTCCTCTGCCTAGTTCCAAAACATTTTCATCACCCCAAAATGAAACTCCATACCTGTTAAACAATTGCTCCCCTTTTGACCTCCCCCTAGACTCTGGCTACTTCCTATCTGCTTTCTGTTTCGACAGATTTCCCTACTCAGAATATTTCATTTAAGTGAAACCATGTAATATGTGGCTTTTTGTGTCTGTCTTCTTTCATTTCAGTATCATGTTATTGAGGTTCCTCTGCATTGAAACATGTATCCTCATTCCTTTTCATGACTGAATAATATTCCGTAGTATGGATGCACCACAATTTATCTACTACCAGCTACTAAGTTTTGAAGTTGGGATCTGAATCCAGGCAGTCTGGTTTCAGAGTCTGTGTTCTTAACCCTCTGTATTCAAAATATTTATCTCCTGGTGGTCCAATGGCTGACTGCATGCTCCCAATGCAGGGAGCCTGAGTTTGAGTTCTGGTCAGGGAACTAGATCCTACATGCCACAACTAAGAGTCCTCATGCTGCAACTAAATATCCTGCATGCCGCAACTAAGACCCACCCAGCTCAGTCAAATAAATAAATAAAATAAAAATATTACAAAATTATTGACTTAAATGGGATATATTTTAAGTAATAATTTTTCATTGAATAATGTATCAGATACATATAAAATTGGGCCAGAACTTCAGATCAGCCCAAGCTAGTCACACTAAGGTCATTTAATTCTGGTCAAAGCCAAAAACACTCTCCTTTGTAGTTAACCTCTGCAACCACCTGCTGGTATGTTTCACTAGACCTTATGAAATACTAGCATAATTCATTGATTCTCTCTCAGGCTATTATGGGTTCAGGGACCCCAGTTTGGGATTCACTGATTGCAAAACCCTGTAAGACACCCAGTCAATGGAGAGATTCTACTGAGTTGCTCATTAGACTCTACTGACAATCTAGGAAGAGGGCTCATACATGTCAGAAAGATTTTCCACACCAAGAAGCTAAATAAGAAAGGAGCTGAAAATTAACTTTTACTAAATTGGCAAATTCCGGGTTTCCCTAGTGGCTCGCTGGTAAAGAATTCGCCTGCCAATGCCAGAGACACAGGTTCGATCCTGATCTGGGAAGATCCCACATGCCATGGAGTAGCTAAGCCCGTGCACCACTGAGCCTGTGCTCTAGTAGAGCCTGGGAGCTGCCACTACTGAGCCCACGTGCTGCAACTACTGAAGCCTAGAGCCTGTGCTCCACAACAAGAGAAGCCACTGCAACGAGAAGTCCGCACACCACAGCTAAAGAGTGACCCCCGCTCGCCGCAACGAAAGAAAAGCAGCAATGAAGACCCAGCACAGCCAAAAATAAATAAATAAATAAAATGTTTAAATTGGCAAATTCCAAAATCCGGAAAATCATTCTGCTTCAATGTTCTAGTTAACTAACTAGAGTTTCCCCACCAAGGGTGCACATGGCTATGTACTGGGGACCAATAAGACAGCCCTTTAACTGCCCCCACCGAATGCAAACTAGTACAGCCACTATGGAGAACAGGGCAGAGATTCCCTAAAAAACTGGAAATAGAACTGCCATATGACCCAGCAATCCCACTGCTGGGCATACACACCAAAGAAACCAGAATTGAAAGAGACACATGTACCCCAGTGTTCATCACAGCACTGTTTACAATAGCCAGGACATGGAAACAACCTAGATGTCCATTGGCAGATGAATGGATGAGAAAGCTGTGGTACATATATACAATGGGGTATTACTCAGCTATTAAAAAGAATGCATTTGAATCAATTCTAATGAGGTGGATGAAACTGGAGCCTACTATACAGAGCGAAGTAACTCAGAAAGAAAAACACCAATACAGTATATTAACACATATATATGGAATTTAGAAAGATGGTAATGATGACCCTGTATGCGAGACAGCAAAAGAGACACAGATGTATAGAACAGTCTTTTGGACTCTGTGGGAGNTAAACAGAGTGAAGTAACTCAGAAAGAAAAACACCAATACAGTATATTAACACATATATATGGAATTTAGAAAGATGGTAATGATGACCCTATATGCGAGACAGCAAAAGAGACACAGATGTAAAAAACAAACATTTGGGCTCTGTGGGAGAAGGCGAGGGTGGGTTGATTTGAGAGAATGGCATTGAAACATGTATATTATCATATGTGAAACAGATCGCCAGTCCAGGTTTGATGCATGAGACAGGGTGCTCAGGGCTGGTGCACTGGGATGACCCTGAGGGATGGGATGGGAAGGGAGGTGGGAGGGGGGTTCAGGATGGGGAACACGTGTACACCCATGGCTGATTCATGACAATGTATGGCAAAACCACTACAATATTGTAAAGTAATTAGCCTCCAATTAAAATAAATAAATTAATTTTAAAAAACTGCCCCCACCAGAAGGTGACAGCCTAAGCTGGACTTCCCAGAGAGACCTTCCAGACCTAGAGTGTCTGCTCTGACAAAACCTGAGGTGAGAATGCTGTTCCAACACAATGCTAATCGCATGATTTTTCTCCTGACTCTTCAAGGCTGTGGACCAAAAAAAAAAAAAAAAAGAATCAGGCTTGCATCTCCTCTGGAGGTTTGTGACTGTCTCTTATACACATCTAGATGTGTATAAGAGACAGGTCCCAAACACTTCTCTCACTTCTGACCCCAACTGCAAGTGGGAGGTGGTTCCCTCAAATTACCTTTGGGTTTGATAATTCTCCAGAAGGACTCATAGGNATCAGGCTTGCATCTCCTCTGGAGGTTTGTGATACCTGGGCCACGTGTCTGAGAGCCCATTTGATGTTCTGAGTACTGCCCTCTCCAGAGGAGCCCCTTGTTGCCCAATCAGAGACCCAACAACCAGGGCTGGATTCAAAGCCATTAGCCCTGGCTTCTCTCCACAGAATAAAATGAACAGCAAGGAGAGCCTGAAGGGGTAAAGATGCTACAAAACATGTTGCTTGCAAGGCAAGAGGTGAATGGTGAGCAATGAAGGCTTCTTCATTTTTGTTGCCCCAGGGTCTAGCAGAAGGCCTGGCACTGATGAGAAAGCACTCAAAAACTGTTTGTTGATTGAATGACTGACTGAAAGAGGGCCTTCTTCTTGGTCTGGAGGTCATTATGGAGGCATTGTAGAGCCGCTCTGTGGGGTCAGAGAATGGAGGGAAGTTGGCATGGGTCTCACACACCCTGCCAGGACCTACAGAGACTATGTTTTTCTCTGCCTGAAAATTTCTCCCAGGCAAAGTTCTCAGAGCCTGCAAGTCTCAAAAGTAGATTCCTTGGAGCTCACTGTGTGCTTTATTCTGCTGAACTCAAGTCGGAGGGACTTAACAGTGCCATAGTGTTATGCGGAGAATCTGATGAGAGCACCTATATAGAAGTATATTGAGAAAGACAGAAGGCCAGGGAATTCTTGTGAACTTACTAATAAGGCTCTACACAGTCTAAATGACTCTTCGTATTACTTGGCCAAGTAGGTTTCTATCTGTGGGTCTTATCACTGAACATACACTTGTGCAGACACCCCCCCAACACACACACACACACATATACACACACACATTTTATAATGTGGTAAACACCTGTTTGCCAAAATCCAAATAACTACAACCCTCAAAGTGTCAGAATGCTCTTTATGAGATGTAATGCAATAATCCCTTACATTTGTAGAGGGCTTTGCAGGTCACAAAGTGCTTCCCCATCCATGACCCCATTTGTTTTTTGATTGATGTTCAGAATGGTCCCGACGCTTTGCAAGAGCCTGGGAGAGGGTCTTGTGAAGCATCAAAGAGTGGACGCGTAGTGCCAGTGGCCTTGGCTGGGTGCAGGGCCTCTGCAGACCACGCCCCTAGTTGAGGCAGCGATGCCAGGGGTACAGTGACTGTCACAGACTCGAAGGAACATACCAGCACTTGGGGGAAGGGCTGGTGGACATGACGGCTAGAGCTGAAAGCTGAGACTCTTCTGCCCACAATCAGCACTAGGACACCAGAGGAGGCAGAAGGATGGGTGCACCCATCACTCTTTCCTTCCAGCAGCCTTTCCATCACTCAGAAGAAGTTTGTTCTGGGTGTTGAGAGTACAGAGATGAGCAAGACTTGTCTCCTGTGGCACTTCCCTGGCTGTCCAGTGGCTAAGACTCCCCACTCCCATTGCAGGGGGCCTGGGAACTAGATCCCACATGCCGCAACTAAGAGTTTGCAGGCTGCAACTAAAGATCCCATGTGCCACAACTAAGACCTGCTGCAGCCAAAGAAACAAGTAAATAAAATATTGCTTTAAAAAATTAGGTGCATTCATAACACAAAATAAGATGTGTCTCTTGGTTCTCCCTTCAAATTGCTCCTCATTCAGTGGAACCCTAGCTTTCTAAGAGAAAATTTTGAGGGAAGAAGTTCCACCCAATCACTCCCTCCCATTTCCCTCCCTCTCTGTCTTTGAATCTCTTTCTCACATACACACACACACACACACACACACACACACACACACACACACACACACCCCTTCACTCAGGGCTACAAAAGCCTCAAGTCTAACCTGGCTGTGTCATGCTCCTCTATTAAGGAGAGAGCACTGAATAAATCAGATTCATGGGAGCAAAATGAAAATTCATAATGCATAGTAACAAAAATAGTAATCCCTCATATCTATA
Source organism: Neotragus pygmaeus (assembly GCA_006410875.1). Classification (NCBI taxonomy): domain Eukaryota; kingdom Metazoa; phylum Chordata; class Mammalia; order Artiodactyla; family Bovidae; genus Neotragus; species Neotragus pygmaeus. Next base: position 313,504 of record SJYV01032451.1, on the reverse strand, counting down.
TAGAACTTAACTAGTTTACAAAACACCTCCATCTTTATTCCTTTATTTGATCCTGTGCCCAGTCATCATCTTTCATATTCACCTTCTGATTTTGATCTCCATCTACGATTGAAGCAAGACTAAGGCAGGGCTAAGAGTCCCTCTGCCCCTCACCTCCCTAGGTAATGAACCTGCNCCTCCATCTTTATTCCTTTATTTGATCCTGTGCCCAGTCATCATCTTTCATATTCACCTTCTGATTTTGATCTCCATCTACGATTGAAGCAAGACTAAGGCAGGGCTAAGAGTCCCTCTGCCCCTCACCTCCCTAGGTAATGAACCTGCCCCCCGGTTTGTCTTTTTTGCACGTTTTTTCATTTTCTCTTCCCCCTTTCACTTGCTGTGTTGCCTGTAGAGCATGAAGTTGCCTATGACTCAGCTTCCCAGTCTCTTGGGAGCCTGGAACCCCATGGGAAAAGGCTGCTGATCAGTAGCCCCTCAAATTGGTCCACAAGACTTTGGCTCCTGCCAGGATGGGTGCGATGGGGAGGGAAGACCCTCTTCTTTGGGTAGTTCCCAGATGAGCCCTAAACTACCTCAACGAACTGGGCAGCCTGGCCTGGGAGAGAAGGAGCAGTTTCCATAGAACGAGGAAAGGAGGATGCTGTGAGGTTTTCAGTAGGATGTAAAGGGAGGCTCTGAAGCTGAGAAGGCAGCCACTGAGTGCCGACATACAGAAGGAACCTGCTTCGTGCAGGAGAAGATGCTACTGAAGGAGGAAGAGGAACCCCCATTGCATCCACTGGGTTTTTAGGCCTTTTCTTTTTTAACCCTAACTAGTTCACTCACCCTCGTTCCCTCCCATGCTCCCATACTCCCTTCATTTCTCCAGTCTCTTCCCTGACCCGGTTCTCCCTCCAGTCTTCTCAGGCAGCCCCAATTCGCTGAGCTAAAAATGCCCTCAGTGAAAGCCCACTCCAGGTTGTTCTGAAGCCGTCCCAGCCACACATTCTGGCACTCTCCCATCCCTCTCTCTACGTGGTACTTAGCACATGGCTCTGGCCACACCAGTCACACCCTCCACCTGGCCAAGAGCCAGCCCCCGATGGGAATGCCCGAGAAACTAGGGAGGAATAGGGGGTATAAAGCCACTATGCTCTGGTGATTTGCAGCAGTGGAGGATCAAAGCCTGGTAGGAGGGGTCAGGGCCGTCAGTCCTGGCGGTTGCAAGCAGGGGGCCCAAACAGCAGGGGAAAGCTGCTTTTAGCAAGTGGCCAGGTTTAAAAGGGACGATTGTGCCTAGTGGTTGCCATGCTGGGATGGGTACAGAGACCCACGATCTCCTCCCTTCAACCCTGGATGTGACCAGGAGTCAGTTGAGGCTTCCAGACTTGCCCAGCCTTGGAAACTCCCTTCCTTCAGGANTCAACTATTCTTGCCTGAAAAATTCCATGGAACAAGGAGCCTAGTGAGCTATGGTCCATAAGGTTGCAAAGAGTCAGACATGACTAATCACAAGCACATGTGTGTGTGTGTGTGTGTGTGTGTGTGTGTGTGTGTGTGTATTTCTTGTTTGTGCTGAGTGGGCTTGCCAGAGAAAACCTTCAGGTTTGCTAGTATCTTTGACTCAACTAATGTTGACCAAATGTCCCTTACATGGCATCCCCAGGCTGGGCAAGGCTGCAGACAGGAAGCAGAGTGAGATCCGTTTCCAGTCCTGTAGTCCAGAAGGGAGGCAGATGTTTGAACCCTGGCTTGACCATACAGAGTATCCTATGCTCCTGGACACAGTAAGAAATCAATGCCTGTTCCAACGCTGGTCAAAGTCTTTCCTCAGAATTTTATATATGGTGACTAAGAGATGCAAGGTCTCTCTTTCCTTTGGGGTTAAAGACTGGTTAAATGCAAGCCTGGACATGTTTGGAGGCCATACTCAGTCTTTCTATGTTACCTGGAGGGTGCCAATTGGAGGTGGCTAAAGATGAAGACAATTCATAAAGTGTAATGGGGGTGCTGTGAGGGAGAGCTCTGGGGGTCTTTCGGTACTGTAGCAAAACCAGTCTACTCAGCTAACATAAGCTCAGTTCAGTTCAGTTGCTCAGTTGTGTCCGACTCTTTGTGACCCCATGGACTGCAACATACCAGGCTTCCCTGTCCATCAACAACTCCTGGAGCATACTCAAACTCATGTCCATTGAGTCAGTAATGCCATCCAACCCTCTCATCCTCTGTCATCCCCTTCTCCTCCCGCTCTCAATCTTTCCCAGCATCAGGGTCTTTTCAAATGACTCAGTTCTTCGCATCAGGTGGACAAAGTATTGGGCTTCAGCTTTAGCATCAGTCCTTCCAATGAATATTCAGGACTGATTTCCTTTAGGATGGACTGGTTGGATCTCCTTGCTGTCCAAGGGACTCTCAAGAGTCTTCTCCAACACCACAGTTCAAAAGCATCAATTCTTCGGTGCTCAGCTTTCTTTATAGTTCAACCCTCACATCCATACATGACCACTGGAAAAACCATAGCTTTGGCTAGATGGATCTTTGTTGGCAAAGTAATGTCTCTGCTTTTTAATAGGCTCCCTCTTCCCTAAATCTCTGTATGATGCCACATACTAAGGCCTGAAATTCCTATCGTTTGGAAAGCTTGGGCAATGAGTTAAAGGATTCCAGAGCTGTGGAATGTGCAGGAATCTTAAGCAGGGCTCTGTTTGTATCTGTCTTGTTGTTGACATCCTGGTCCCTAATGAGGTCATTTGAACATCTGTAGCATATCTGCCAAGAGCCAGTTAACTGGAAATGACATTAGTCACTGTTAGCACAGTGTCTCTTCCCCTTTCCCCCTTGGCTCTGTGCCTTGGGGACACTCCGGCCCAGCTCAGAGGTTCTTAGGGCCCAGACATCAAAGGGAGGGATATAGTCATCAGCAGCCCCCTGTCAAAACATTCAGCATTGTGCTTGCTGCCTCCCAACCTTGCTGATACTGAAGACCTCTTTTAGTCATCCCTCCCTCTGAGTTTTGAAAGATCAAGTCTTCAAACATAAAGCACTGATTAAGTCATAACATACTTATTTGCTCATTTGCTGTTAATCCACCTTCACATATAGTACTGATCAAATAACACTAGCAAGATGGAAGTGACATAATTTCGGACCAGAGAAATTTTAGTTTGGCTAGGTGGGTTTAACAACGGTTAAGAGAAGGGTTTCCAGTAGGTCTATTATTTTACATTTAATTTGCTTTCAAAACTGAGAAATTGTTGCGGGAGGGAGCACCATGGGGGCTGGGAGAGGCTGGAGGGGTGGAGGGGTGGAGGGCCGGAGGCCGAGCCGAGAGGAGCGGCCAGAGCTGCCCCAGAAGGCAAGGAGGAAAAAGCGGAGGAAGGAAACCCATCCTGCCCCCAACCCCCGAGTGTCTCCTGTTACCAACCGAAAGGTGCTGCCTCAGGAAGAGGTGATCGGAGCCGTTGAGAGCAGTCGGTCACGTGAACCGAGCCGAGAGAGAGCGAGAGGGCTGGAGAGCCAGTGCGAGAGCGAGCCGACAGACAGACCGACCGACAGACAAAGAGCCCGAGAGAGAGGCCGGCGGGGACCGCGAAAGGAGGAGGAGCCGGAGGAAGGGCAGTGCGGCCCCGGGCCTCCCCCTCCCCTTCTCTCTCTTCCTCCTCAGCCTCAACTCTCCAGTCTCCCACTTGGGGAGCCCAGTGATCGAGGGAGGCAGCCCTTTATTCCCCTCGCTGTCTCACTCTGCCCGTGCGGCTGGGCTGGACGCTTCCCGTTCCCAGCGCGACAAAATCAGCTGTAACTGGGCCTGGTAAATACTCCTTTCTAGACTGCAAAATAAGGGCAACTCCCTGTTATCCGCAGGGGGGCTTCCCAGGGGATCTGGGAATCCGGAATCTGCTAGACCTCAAAGCTACCCCTGCTCCCGGGAAAGTCCGTTGGGACCCCACGGGGTGGGCACTGTTGTCCATCGGCAACGAGAAAGGAGGCTTGGGTGAGGAATCCGCTGGGCCGGGCACTGTGCTGGGTCCAGGGGGCCGCTGAGATGGAGAAGGCTGTGCCCTCCCTTCTGGAGAGTGCCTCCACTCTAGAAGGAGAGGGGCTCACAGTGGGACAGTCAGAGCTGACCCTGAAAGGGGCTTTATGCAGCGCTAGCAAAGAGCTAGAGAGCTTCTTGGAGGAAGGATTTGAACATGGCCTTGAAGGCCAAGGAGGGGTTTGGGGGATGTAGGTACAGGTGGAGGAATTATTCTGAACAGAAGGGCTGGAGCCAGGCTGGGTCCTTCTAGCAGGAACATGCACTGGTTCATAATTATAAAGGTAAATCTGCTGTTTTAAAACAAATTGGATTGTAAACATTGCTATTTTTTTTAATCTAATTGCAGGCCCTACTGCTGGCCCGTTGTTCATGCTGATTACGGGGAATTGGCTGTAATTTTACAAAGTGCTACCAGTTCAATGAAAACTTTCCTTAGCCCGCTTTTTCCATCAGGGAAACACAGGATAGGAGGAAATGAAGTCAGTATCCTGTTCCCTGTCCCCCTGCCCCACAGCGCTCTGAGGTGGCCACCCACTGACAAGTCTGGACCAAGGGATTTGCCTTGGCCTGCCCTCACCTCTCACTGCCCACTGGGCCTCACCACTGGGCTCACTGGGCTGGGATTCCAGGTCCCTCTGAGCAGCTCTGGTGTTCCTTGGCTATCCTGGGCCTTTCTTATTGGTATATTAATCATGTAAATTCCTTTATCTTTTTTTTTAGCTTGCAAAATGCAGTCAACTCCCTGTTATTCTCAGGGTCTTCCAGGATGCTGTGAAGATTCCAGTATCTCCCTGACCTTAGACCCCCTCCCAGGTCCAGCCCGCTAGGAACTGGGGCCTGAAAAATACAGGGATGTTTTAGTGGAAGGAAATACGTGGTAGCTACAAGCCTTGGGTGGCAGGCCCTGTACATGGAGTTCTCAGGATTAAGTATATCACTTGAGATATGGCTGACTGGGTTGCTCAAGGCAAGGGGACCCAAGTCTCATAGGAAGGCTATCGTCCTAATGGCATCCTCAACATTCCGGTGAAAAGGCTGTCCCTTCCCCAAGCACTTAGCAGACATTTACATCATCAGCATGATGAACTTTTTCATGACTGTTACTCATTTGTTCCTACATTCAGTCCTTTATTCCACAAACATCTCTTCAGCATCTGTGTGCTCCTCTGTGTTCCGGGGCTGGGGACCGAGTCCCTCCCCAATGGGAACTTCTGCTCTACTGACAGAGAGATCACAAATTCTGAGAACAGGAGAGAATGTGTCCCTTTGTTCCTGATCCAAGAAGGATTAATTAGTCGAAGAAAAGGACAGTTGGGGAAAGGTAGAAAGCACGTGTTCTTTGTAAAAAAAAAAAATTTGGAAAATAGAGAAAAGAAGAAACATAACTTTTCTTTTAAAAATGCATTTCTTTCTTTCTTTCTTTCTTTTTGGCTGTGCTAGGTCTTCCTTGCTACACGGGCTTTTCTCTGATTGCAGCGAACGGGCCTACTCTCTGTGGTGTGAGCCTCTCATCGTGGTGGCTTCTCTTGCTACAGAGCACAGGCTCTAGGGCACGTGGGCTTCAGCAAGCTGCAGCATGTGGGCTCAGTAGTTATGGCTCCTGGGCTCTGGAGTGCAGTAGTTGTGGCACACGAGCTTAGTTGCTCTGTGGCATGTGGGCTCTTCCCAGACCAGGGATCCAACTGGTGTCTCCTACATTGGCAGGCAGATCCTTTACCACTGAGCCACGAGGGAAGCCCAGAAACATAATTCTTAGCCAATAACTTTATTATACTACTTCTGAGCTGTATGGCATTGAGTCTCTGGGAGACTAAATTTTCTCATCTGTAAAGTAGGAGTAAATGCCTCATAGAGTTGTTGTGTAAAGACATGTGATAATTTATCTAAGTAGAATGCCAAGCCCAGGCCTGATATTTAATAGGTCCTTGATAGTTTGCCTGTACCTCATATTGTTTTTTAATATTCATTTTTATTTATGTATTTATTTGGCTGTGCTGGGTCTTAGTTGTGGCGTGTGGGATCTAATTTCCTGTGTGCTCGTGCTAAGCTGCTTCCGTCGTGTCTAACTCTTTGCACCCCTGTGAACTGTAGCCTGCCAAGGCTACATGGGATTCTCCAGGNTTATTTATGTATTTATTTGGCTGTGCTGGGTCTTAGTTGTGGCGTGTGGGATCTAATTTCCTGTGTGCTCGTGCTAAGCTGCTTCCGTCGTGTCTAACTCTTTGCACCCCTGTGAACTGTAGCCTGCCAAGGCTACATGGGATTCTCCAGGCAAGAGTACTGGAGTGGGTTGCATGTCCTCCGGGGGATCTTCCTGACCCAGGGATGGAACCTGGGTCTCCTGCACTGCAAGCAGATTCTTTACCACTGGGTCACCAGGGAAGTCCCATTGTTAAGTAACTACCATGCGAAGACAGTTAACTGTGGTTAACATTTTGATGCATTTTCTTCTAGTCTTTTTAAAAATTCATAGTTTTCCCACACAGTGATTCAATTTAATATACTATTTTATAGCTGGCCTTTTTTTTTACTTTTACTTAAAATTATAAGAATTTCCTCATGTTATTAGAAAGGTCCTTGCAAACATTATTTTAGTGGCCATGTAACAGCCCATGGTGTAGAGTCCTGTTGCTTTTTAAAATCTGTCAGGTTATGTGTCAATTATTTTCAGTAAAGCTGGGAAAGAGAAAATAAAGAAAATAAATGAAAGCTCCCAGGCCTACTGTTTCCTTTATCCTTTACCCATGACCAGCCCAGCAACACTGTGTCTTTGCTGAAGACAATTAGGAACCACCTGATTCCCACCCCTCACATTCAGGTCTAGTTACTTCCTGCGACATGTATTGGTCCTTCCACAAGTGTTTGTCCTTCCATACCCTCATTGGCAACCAGACATTCTCAGGCCTTGTGGTACCATGTTGTCAGTCAGCATAGTCTCTACCTCAGAGGACCCTATCTTATTCCCCCTCACCACCTTTGCCTCCCCACTGGCGACTCTCTGGATGTCAGTTCCATTTTCACCCTTTCAGCCAAAGATGGCACCTTCACTGCATTACAACCTCAGTTTCAAGTTGTTGTTTTTTTGCTTTAAGTTTTTTTTTAAATTTATTTTNCCCCTCACCACCTTTGCCTCCCCACTGGCGACTCTCTGGATGTCAGTTCCATTTTCACCCTTTCAGCCAAAGATGGCACCTTCACTGCATTACAACCTCAGTTTCAAGTTGTTGTTTTTTTGCTTTAAGTTTTTTTTTAAATTTATTTTTTGTGGCCACATGTCACAGCTTGCAGGATCTCAGTTTCTTGACCAGGGATTGAAACCCAGTCACAGAAAGCCCAGAATCCTAACCACTGGGATACCAGGGAACTCCCTACAACTTCAGTGTTGATGTCACAAAGAAAGTAGGCCAGGAGGCAAGCACTGTAGCCACTGGTCCCCTTCTCTCCTGGGCTGTGCTGGAATACAGTTATACAGAATAAGGAGCCAGTGGTTGGGGGGAAGTGTGGAATGGGGAGTTGGTGCTTGTTTGGGGCCATTTATTTTTTCATTAGGTAAGGCCCTCTAACCCCTCTGAGTTTCTCCAAATTGGGGCTGGAATCATCAAACTGATGTCTTGCTGTGGGGAAACCTAAAGTCAGCAATGTGTTTCTTAATGCAGTCCTCCAGCTTAAAAACAGGGACATTCTTAGATATCCAGAGTATTTAGTATAAAGCAGGCAGTCTGGGGTTCTAAAACAGGAGACTTCCCTTGGGGAGAAGAGAAGGAAAAACTCTCTGGGGTTCTAGGAAAGACAAGAAGTTGTAGTCAATGAGAGAGTTTCAAGGGCAAGGGCTCACTTAGTGAAAAAATTCTCAGGCATTTCAAATCGGTGGGAAGAGAATGGATTATTTAACAAATGATTTGTGGATATCTGATTATTTGGAGGGGGAAGTTACCACCTCATGCCATCTACCAATGTAAATTTCATAGTTAAATTGTAGTGGCCTGATGAGTCAGGTTCTTAGTTGCAAAGCACATAATCTTATTCGAACTGGCTGAAGCAGGAAAGGAGTTTGTTGGAAAGCTGTTGGGAATCTCACTGTGACTATGTTAAAGAACCAGCCTCAGGAAAAGTGTAGGAAGCAGGTGAGGCAGGCTCGATCGGGATCATGCCACAGGACAGGCTTGCTCAGGATGCTGTGACGGCACGGTCTCCTCCAAGGCTCTTCTGGATGTCTGGGTGCTGAGACCTCCAGGAATAATTGCTGTTCTCCCCTGCAGTGCTGTATGCTCAACTTCCAAAGTCCAGGTGGAGAGAAGGCATCTGACTGGCAGATCCTGGGCTGCATCCCTGCTACCTAGCTGCCAGTGGGTAGAGAGATGGAATATCTCCCTTCATGTGTCTTAGAATTTGCTTCAAACCATCAATGCTTGTATACTGAGCAACTAAAAAAAAATGTCCAAATACAGTTGTTGATGTTGCTTGAGTGTTGTCAATTTGCTATACATATTCCCCTTACCATCTTTGCCTCTCCCCACTCCCTCACCTGACCTCTAAGCCTGGGATGGGGGTTCTTTAAGGACTGTTTTGATGCCAGTCTCATTTCCATTCTTCCAGCCAGAGATGGCACTCTCGTTGCTCTACGAATTCTTTACATATATTTTTCATTTAATCCTGAAAACCACCCTGTAAGTTGAAAACTATTATTATCCTCATTTTATAGTGGAGGAAGCTGAATATGCCCTTGGTCACAGGGCTAGTAAGTTGATTTTGGTTCCAGCTCCATCTGACTTCTGAATCAATGCTTGCACTACCCAGTCTGCTCCAGAGTGGAAAAGAATGGCGAACAGTAAGACCATAAGAAACCTGGAAGAAAATAGGGGAATATTCTTCTGGTCTTGAGAATAAGGAAAGTCTTTCTAGGCATAAAGGTAAACGAAGATACAATAAAGATGTAAAAATATAGATTTTGTTATATGTGAGATGTATGTAAAAATGTAAAGCTTCTGTATTAAAAAACTAATAACACCGCAAGGGCTTCCCTCATGGCTCAGTCAGTAAAGAATCTGCCTGCAATGCAGGAGACCTGGGTTCGATTCCTGGGTCGGGAAGATCCCCTGGATACGGAAATGGCAACCTACTCAAGTATTCTTGCCTGGAGAATACCATGGACAGAGGAGACTGGCAGGCTACAGTCCATGGGGTCACAAGAGTCAGATGCGGCTGACCAACAAGCACAAGAATTTTTGGTGTATAAAGAAGTCTTACAAATCCACATGAAAAACACAAATACCTAAAAGACATGAAGTGGCAATTTGCAAAACAAGAAATACCAATGGCCTATAAACTAGGAAAAATATTTAATGTTGCTGAAGAAATGCAAATTCAAATTCAAATCCTGGTATATCAACACAGAATATTTTACCCATATAAATGTTTACATTTTATTTTAATAATATTTATTTCAATAATACACTGCTGGTAAGAGTTAAGGGAAGCATGTTTTAAAAATCTGCCTGATTGAAGGATAATTAGCTACAGTTAATGTCCATTTAAATTGTGTAATTTATTGAGTTTCAGTATGTATCCTGACCCTGAAAGTTGCTCAGTCATGTCCGACTCTTTGCAACCCCATGGACTGTATAGTCTGTGGAATTCTCTAGGCCAGCATCCTGGAGTGGGTAGCCCTTCTCTTCTCCAGGGGATCTTTCCAACCCAGGGATTGAATCCAGGTCTCCCGCATTGCAGGTGGTCTCTTTGCCAATTGAGCCAGTAGGGAATCCCAAGAATACTGGAGTGGGTAGCCTATTCCTTCTCCAGTGAATCTTCCTGATCCAGGAATTGAACTGGAGTCTCCTGCATTGCAGGTGGATTCTTTACCAAATGGGCTATCAGAGAAGCCCTATCAGTATATATAACTACCCATAAAACCAGTGCCACAATCAAGATACAAAATATTTCCATTGCCCCTCAAATTTTGCTTTTTATAGTCCATCTCTTCCCATACCTCTCTCCCCTGTTTTATGTCACTATAGTTTTGTTTGTATTTTCTGGAATTTCATATAATTACATTATACAATATATAGTATTTTAGTCTGATTCCTCTCAGTCAGAATAAATGTTTTTGAAGTTCATCAACATTGTTACCTGTATTGGAATTTATTCCTTTGCATTGCTGAGTGGTATTCCATTGTAATAAATATACCATTAAAAAATTATTCACCTGGTGATAGTTATTTGGGTTGTTTCCAGTTTGCTGTGACTGTGTTATTGTGAATAAAGCTTGTCTGAACATTCTGGTGGGAGTGTAAACTAGTAAAATCTTTTAATAGGTCAATATGTTTCTGTATGTCAAAATATTAAAAATACACCTACCAAAATTACACGATGTACAAGATTTGCTTCTAAATAATCTCCATTGGCAGGAAGAAATAAGTGAGGGTGTAGGTGAAAAAATATTGGTCATCACTCGATAATTATTGAAAAGGGGAGATGGGTACATGGGGTTTGTTAAAATATTTAACTTTTACACATGTCCCAGTCATAAAATTTTAACGTGCATACCTCTTGTTGTAAAGTCACATATGCACAAAGAATGTTCATAAGAGATTATATTTATTTAATAGAAAAAGCTGAACAATCTATACACCTAACAAAGCTGTCTCTTATACACATCTTGAACTGTAGCCTGCCAAGGCTACATGGGATTCTCCAGGCAAGAGTACTGGAGTGGGTTGCATGTCCTCCGGGGGATCTTCCTGACCCAGGGATGGAACCTGGGTCTCCTGCACTGCAAGCAGATTCTTTACCACTGGGTCACCAGGGAAGTCCCATTGTTAAGTAACTACCATGCGAAGACAGTTAACTGTGGTTAACATTTTGATGCATTTTCTTCTAGTCTTTTTAAAAATTCATAGTTTTCCCACACAGTGATTCAATTTAATATACTATTTTATAGCTGGCCTTTTTTTTTACTTTTACTTAAAATTATAAGAATTTCCTCATGTTATTAGAAAGGTCCTTGCAAACATTATTTTAGTGGCCATGTAACAGCCCATGGTGTAGAGTCCTGTTGCTTTTTAAAATCTGTCAGGTTATGTGTCAATTATTTTCAGTAAAGCTGGGAAAGAGAAAATAAAGAAAATAAATGAAAGCTCCCAGGCCTACTGTTTCCTTTATCCTTTACCCATGACCAGCCCAGCAACACTGTGTCTTTGCTGAAGACAATTAGGAACCACCTGATTCCCACCCCTCACATTCAGGTCTAGTTACTTCCTGCGACATGTATTGGTCCTTCCACAAGTGTTTGTCCTTCCATACCCTCATTGGCAACCAGACATTCTCAGGCCTTGTGGTACCATGTTGTCAGTCAGCATAGTCTCTACCTCAGAGGACCCTATCTTATTCCCCCTCACCACCTTTGCCTCCCCACTGGCGACTCTCTGGATGTCAGTTCCATTTTCACCCTTTCAGCCAAAGATGGCACCTTCACTGCATTACAACCTCAGTTTCAAGTTGTTGTTTTTTTGCTTTAAGTTTTTTTTTAAATTTATTTTTTGTGGCCACATGTCACAGCTTGCAGGATCTCAGTTTCTTGACCAGGGATTGAAACCCAGTCACAGAAAGCCCAGAATCCTAACCACTGGGATACCAGGGAACTCCCTACAACTTCAGTGTTGATGTCACAAAGAAAGTAGGCCAGGAGGCAAGCACTGTAGCCACTGGTCCCCTTCTCTCCTGGGCTGTGCTGGAATACAGTTATACAGAATAAGGAGCCAGTGGTTGGGGGGAAGTGTGGAATGGGGAGTTGGTGCTTGTTTGGGGCCATTTATTTTTTCATTAGGTAAGGCCCTCTAACCCCTCTGAGTTTCTCCAAATTGGGGCTGGAATCATCAAACTGATGTCTTGCTGTGGGGAAACCTAAAGTCAGCAATGTGTTTCTTAATGCAGTCCTCCAGCTTAAAAACAGGGACATTCTTAGATATCCAGAGTATTTAGTATAAAGCAGGCAGTCTGGGGTTCTAAAACAGGAGACTTCCCTTGGGGAGAAGAGAAGGAAAAACTCTCTGGGGTTCTAGGAAAGACAAGAAGTTGTAGTCAATGAGAGAGTTTCAAGGGCAAGGGCTCACTTAGTGAAAAAATTCTCAGGCATTTCAAATCGGTGGGAAGAGAATGGATTATTTAACAAATGATTTGTGGATATCTGATTATTTGGAGGGGGAAGTTACCACCTCATGCCATCTACCAATGTAAATTTCATAGTTANCAAGGGCAAGGGCTCACTTAGTGAAAAAATTCTCAGGCATTTCAAATCGGTGGGAAGAGAATGGATTATTTAACAAATGATTTGTGGATATCTGATTATTTGGAGGGGGAAGTTACCACCTCATGCCATCTACCAATGTAAATTTCATAGTTAAATTGTAGTGGCCTGATGAGTCAGGTTCTTAGTTGCAAAGCACATAATCTTATTCGAACTGGCTGAAGCAGGAAAGGAGTTTGTTGGAAAGCTGTTGGGAATCTCACTGTGACTATGTTAAAGAACCAGCCTCAGGAAAAGTGTAGGAAGCAGGTGAGGCAGGCTCGATCGGGATCATGCCACAGGACAGGCTTGCTCAGGATGCTGTGACGGCACGGTCTCCTCCAAGGCTCTTCTGGATGTCTGGGTGCTGAGACCTCCAGGAATAATTGCTGTTCTCCCCTGCAGTGCTGTATGCTCAACTTCCAAAGTCCAGGTGGAGAGAAGGCATCTGACTGGCAGATCCTGGGCTGCATCCCTGCTANGGATGTCTGGGTGCTGAGACCTCCAGGAATAATTGCTGTTCTCCCCTGCAGTGCTGTATGCTCAACTTCCAAAGTCCAGGTGGAGAGAAGGCATCTGACTGGCAGATCCTGGGCTGCATCCCTGCTACCTAGCTGCCAGTGGGTAGAGAGATGGAATATCTCCCTTCATGTGTCTTAGAATTTGCTTCAAACCATCAATGCTTGTATACTGAGCAACTAAAAAAAAATGTCCAAATACAGTTGTTGATGTTGCTTGAGTGTTGTCAATTTGCTATACATATTCCCCTTACCATCTTTGCCTCTCCCCACTCCCTCACCTGACCTCTAAGCCTGGGATGGGGGTTCTTTAAGGACTGTTTTGATGCCAGTCTCATTTCCATTCTTCCAGCCAGAGATGGCACTCTCGTTGCTCTACGAATTCTTTACATATATTTTTCATTTAATCCTGAAAACCACCCTGTAAGTTGAAAACTATTATTATCCTCATTTTATAGTGGAGGAAGCTGAATATGCCCTTGGTCACAGGGCTAGTAAGTTGATTTTGGTTCCAGCTCCATCTGACTTCTGAATCAATGCTTGCACTACCCAGTCTGCTCCAGAGTGGAAAAGAATGGCGAACAGTAAGACCATAAGAAACCTGGAAGAAAATAGGGGAATATTCTTCTGGTCTTGAGAATAAGGAAAGTCTTTCTAGGCATAAAGGTAAACGAAGATACAATAAAGATGTAAAAATATAGATTTTGTTATATGTGAGATGTATGTAAAAATGTAAAGCTTCTGTATTAAAAAACTAATAACACCGCAAGGGCTTCCCTCATGGCTCAGTCAGTAAAGAATCTGCCTGCAATGCAGGAGACCTGGGTTCGATTCCTGGGTCGGGAAGATCCCCTGGATACGGAAATGGCAACCTACTCAAGTATTCTTGCCTGGAGAATACCATGGACAGAGGAGACTGGCAGGCTACAGTCCATGGGGTCACAAGAGTCAGATGCGGCTGACCAACAAGCACAAGAATTTTTGGTGTATAAAGAAGTCTTACAAATCCACATGAAAAACACAAATACCTAAAAGACATGAAGTGGCAATTTGCAAAACAAGAAATACCAATGGCCTATAAACTAGGAAAAATATTTAATGTTGCTGAAGAAATGCAAATTCAAATTCAAATCCTGGTATATCAACACAGAATATTTTACCCATATAAATGTTTACATTTTATTTTAATAATATTTATTTCAATAATACACTGCTGGTAAGAGTTAAGGGAAGCATGTTTTAAAAATCTGCCTGATTGAAGGATAATTAGCTACAGTTAATGTCCATTTAAATTGTGTAATTTATTGAGTTTCAGTATGTATCCTGACCCTGAAAGTTGCTCAGTCATGTCCGACTCTTTGCAACCCCATGGACTGTATAGTCTGTGGAATTCTCTAGGCCAGCATCCTGGAGTGGGTAGCCCTTCTCTTCTCCAGGGGATCTTTCCAACCCAGGGATTGAATCCAGGTCTCCCGCATTGCAGGTGGTCTCTTTGCCAATTGAGCCAGTAGGGAATCCCAAGAATACTGGAGTGGGTAGCCTATTCCTTCTCCAGTGAATCTTCCTGATCCAGGAATTGAACTGGAGTCTCCTGCATTGCAGGTGGATTCTTTACCAAATGGGCTATCAGAGAAGCCCTATCAGTATATATAACTACCCATAAAACCAGTGCCACAATCAAGATACAAAATATTTCCATTGCCCCTCAAATTTTGCTTTTTATAGTCCATCTCTTCCCATACCTCTCTCCCCTGTTTTATGTCACTATAGTTTTGTTTGTATTTTCTGGAATTTCATATAATTACATTATACAATATATAGTATTTTAGTCTGATTCCTCTCAGTCAGAATAAATGTTTTTGAAGTTCATCAACATTGTTACCTGTATTGGAATTTATTCCTTTGCATTGCTGAGTGGTATTCCATTGTAATAAATATACCATTAAAAAATTATTCACCTGGTGATAGTTATTTGGGTTGTTTCCAGTTTGCTGTGACTGTGTTATTGTGAATAAAGCTTGTCTGAACATTCTGGTGGGAGTGTAAACTAGTAAAATCTTTTAATAGGTCAATATGTTTCTGTATGTCAAAATATTAAAAATACACCTACCAAAATTACACGATGTACAAGATTTGCTTCTAAATAATCTCCATTGGCAGGAAGAAATAAGTGAGGGTGTAGGTGAAAAAATATTGGTCATCACTCGATAATTATTGAAAAGGGGAGATGGGTACATGGGGTTTGTTAAAATATTTAACTTTTACACATGTCCCAGTCATAAAATTTTAACGTGCATACCTCTTGTTGTAAAGTCACATATGCACAAAGAATGTTCATAAGAGATTATATTTATTTAATAGAAAAAGCTGAACAATCTATACACCTAACAAAGCTGTCTCTTATACACATCTTGAACTGTAGNNNAAAAAAAAAAAGCCCCACGGAACAACAATCGAATCCGTTCGGGGGCTTGGAAGGAAGGGAGTGGGAGTCGTTTATAGCACGTTCCAGCGCCTGCCCTCCGCTTGGAAGGATAGGGTCGTTTGCATCACTCTTGGGCCGCGGGGAACACACGGCGCTGAGGAGGGTCCCGAGAAAGTAAAAAGGGATTGGCCGTTTACTGGGGGCACTTGATTGGATGTTTCGATTTTGGGGGGTTGGGTGGGACAGAAGTGGGAGCTTTGTGCTCAAAAGAGTGCAAGAGAAGGTTAAGGTCTCTTAAAGAGAGGCAGGAATTGGCAAGGGTGCGCCATTCCTCCATACGGGCAGTGTCAGCCAGCAAGTGGATCGCGGATAATTTCAAACCAGTGGATAATTTAAAAATACCCCTTGAGCTCTGAACACGATCAACACACTCAGTTCCCTTCCTAGCACCGGGCAGGTTCTTGAGAGGATGAGCAGTGTTAGCTGGGGTCCACAGCTGCCACTGGGAATTTAAGACATGTGTGGCGTGGCTTTTGGCTTCAGAGTTAAGTCTAGGGTACCAGTGCTTACTCGGTCACTAGCTGAAATCTTAAACCTATAAAATAAAGGCATTGTGACCAGTTTCCATTGAGGTAGAAACTGACTTGGGGAGTGATGGTGCTCAGAAAAAAAGAGCCATACTGGTGGGGAGAATTGCAAAAAATTCGTGGAGGGGCAGAACTTTTAACCCAGGATTTCAAATGTCTGCAAAGCTCCTGAAGCTGTATGTAAAATGGTGTTTGTGTTTTTCTGGTGAGGGTTCATAATTTAAAATTCTCATAAGGTTGTGACATAAAAATTGAAAAGGTCTAAAAAGGCTGTGGGAACCTATCTCCAAGACAGTAGGTGAAATGCGCTTGTGGCTATGTCCTTTCCGTATCAGAGGGGATTTCTCCAATTTCTTGTTAGGAATCCCTGGCTGCAGGGGCCCTTTTGATACATATGGTCATCCAAAGAAAGGCAGGTTCCTCAGAACTGAGAAGCTGACCGTGAACTGCCATATAGCAAAGTAACACCTGAATAAATCATAAACAATGGTGAGGAGTTGGCCCTTCATTAGGAAGTAAAGGGAATAGAGCTTTATTTCTGAAAGCTCATTTACCTCATCTATAAAGTAAGACTAAAAGTGCTAACTACTCTAGACTGCAACCTGTGAGCTGGGAGGCTCACACATAAATTCTCCATACTGGAGTGGTTGCGGTGCCTTCCTCCAGGGAATCTTCCCAACCCAAGGATCGAACCTGTGTCTCTTACATCTCTTGCATTGGCAGGCAGGTTCTTTACCACTAGCGCCACGTGGGAAGCCCAGGACTAGCCCCGAGCAGAATCCAATTGCCTGATTTGTGCATACTGCTGCTAGGTTCAGAGGTTGAGAATATACAATATTTAGTTACTATTTCTGACTTATTAAACTGATTATTTATGGTTATATCTGACATGGACTTAAGGTCATAGGCTAGGGTAACCTCCCTCCAGTCCAATTTAGGACAACTTAGTCCTTGGTAAGAAAATAACAACATAGTAAACATTCCAGTTAGATAAAAATGCCTTTATTTCTAAAATGTGGCTTAACTACACCCATGGTGTGCTAAACTTGTTTTGAAATCATCTTGCAGCTCCAAGTAAAACCAGGCCAGTGGAGGAACAGTCAGGGCTATTGGTTCCCGGCACCATGGTGTCACTACTTCAGCAATTCAATCCACACAGTTATTCTCCAGATGTTTTTTGTGACGTATGGAGAGTCGTTTTGGATTCCTCTGTACGACAGAGAGGTCCGACCTTGAGGAAGATCGGTAGCCCACATCCTCTGCTTTGATAGGCTTAATGATATGGCCTGGCTTGGTGACAACCTTGGGCATGGTCAGCTTTTGGAAGGCCCTCTGGGTGTTCCATGTAGATCCTACAGGGGTCTGGATGGTCCTTTCAAATTGTCGATGGTGTGTGAATGGATGCGGAAGCACCTGCACCTGGAAAGGAAGGCAGAGTGACTTGGCCTGAGCCAAGGCTGTAAACTCTAATGGCAGCTGGCCAGGGAGTTTTAGCACATAAGCCTCGGCCCTACATGATGGCTGTGGTGAGTGGAGCTACCGAGTGGCCAAGGTATGGCCACGCACCCATCCAACCTTAGGAGTGCCAAGCTGCTTGATCACACTTGGGAGGGGCCTAATTGGGATCAGAAACTCCCTTCCCCCAGGCTTGCCCAACCATGGAGGGATGAAAAACCATCCCAACAAGGCCCCTGTGGCAAGAGGAACACTAAGTAGCTGCAGGGTTGCTGGCCCCTAATGGGTCTTCCTATATAGCATTGTGACTACCAGACATCTAAGTACTGGTTTATCTGTGCCTCTCCTGCCTCTTTGTCACCTTCCTTTTCTTTCCCTTGATTCATAGCATTGATGTTTTAAGGAACCCAAAGATTTACTCCCAAATCCTGAACTCCACCTGGCTACTACATTCAGCTTCATGCTCTTCCTAAGTCTCATTTCTTTGCCTAGGACTCTTTTGCATTCCACCAAAGTGCTGGTTTCAGACTTAAATAATCTTTAAATGCTTCCCCAAAGGCCAAAGAGGAGGAAAAAGACATAAGCAAAAAAATGGGNTACATTCAGCTTCATGCTCTTCCTAAGTCTCATTTCTTTGCCTAGGACTCTTTTGCATTCCACCAAAGTGCTGGTTTCAGACTTAAATAATCTTTAAATGCTTCCCCAAAGGCCAAAGAGGAGGAAAAAGACATAAGCAAAAAAATGGGGAAGTTACAATCTCTAGAGATACTCAATGGAACACTCAAAGAGAAGCTTGAGTACTGCCAGGCAGTCCTGGTGGTGGTGAAGGACACAGATTCTTGAGGTTAAGGGAGGGTCTTAGTGGGGTTGACAGAGTATTATTGAAATCATATTTTTCTCCTCTCTTCTGTACCTATTAAATAGCTCCCTCCTCTTTAGAATGAAAAATACAACTCATTTCAATATTAAACTGACTAGGGTAGATCTCGGGGTCATAGATTTTCAGAACTGAAGGAAACGTAAAGGTCACTGAGTCCCATCTCATCCCCAAGTCCCCTCTATGCATGCTCACATCCCCAGAGCAACCCCTTCTCTCTTTGGACCAGCAGAAAGTTTTTCCTTGAATGGGAATCCTGCCTTTCCTCTAACTTCTATGTTNTGAAGGAAACGTAAAGGTCACTGAGTCCCATCTCATCCCCAAGTCCCCTCTATGCATGCTCACATCCCCAGAGCAACCCCTTCTCTCTTTGGACCAGCAGAAAGTTTTTCCTTGAATGGGAATCCTGCCTTTCCTCTAACTTCTATGTTATGTGGCTGCACGCCACACAAAAGCCTTCAATAGAGTTGAAAGCCATGATTCTGCTCAAGTTTGCTCTTCTCTTGGGTAAACATCCCTAGCTTATTATCATGTGATATAGTTTTACATCCTTTCACTGTCCTGAACAAGTTGGTCATTTTTCTTAGGACGTAGGTTAAACCTATAGCCTCCAAACATTACCTGGACTATAAGCACAAGCCTGAAGAATAGCAGCTCTAAGTTTTGTCAGACCCATTTGCATCAGCATTTTCTGGGGTACTGGCTGAAAATGCAAATTTGGGGGCCTCACCAATGCTACAAAGATTCAGTTTTAACCTACCCACCCAGTAATTAAAACAGCAGAGTCAATCTGGGGAATTATTCATCTCAGAGCCAGTGAAAACAAGAATAGATCTGATCTGTGGTCAAGATCACACACCCCTCTTGACCACAGAGCACTAGAACACTCCTCCCGAGGAGGAGAGCCGGGCAGCAGCAGCAGGAGGCTGCTAAATTGCTCTCTATCCCTCACCTGATGAGCTGCTGCATGGGTGTTCCGCTTCTCATTGATAATCACATTTGGCAAATTCTTGTCTTTCCTTGGAGGACCTTCAGGGGCTTTAATGAGAAACCTGGAAAGCAGAACAGCAGGGTGTCTGACTAAGAGCATTAAGGACTTAGTCAAAAGGGCAGAGAGGACACGTGAGGGTGAAGTGGGAGAACCTGGTGTCCTTCGAACAGGCTTTCTTTCCTATACTTACCGGCGTCTCTTCTTGGCACTGGGCTTCAAGCCCATACCACCCCACTCGCCCCAGCCAGGCAGAGTCAGGTCCAGGTCCTTTGGCTTACTCGCCTCCATAGCTTCCCTCTTCTCTTTCAAGAAGTCTCTGATGACATCATCTCCAGCAAAAGCTTCCTTTATTATCTGCCTTTGATCTCTCTCTTCTTCATCTTCCTGGGAAGAAACAAGAAGTTACGGGTTGCCTCCTGAGCCGAGGTTTGTGGCAAGATGGTTGGGTTGTGACATTCTAGCGCCCTCTAGGGGGAAGTGCGGAACAACGATGGTCTTGCACTACAAACCAACGGGCAGCCAACCAAGCTCTGATCTTCTCTCTAGGGTAAATATCCCTAGCTTGTTATAGGACACGATTTAAAACTTTCAAGAAGGAAGCTGTAGGGCGGAGGAAGGAACCAGTTAGAGTCAGGAGGGGGAGGTCCAAGTGGGCCTGGCCAGAATGTGGGAGTCCTTCAGTTTATATCCCTGAAAAGACAGGTGCCAGGGCTCCTCACTTGAGCAGTTTCAATTACTTAATCAGGGAGCCCCAGACCATCTGAGATCCCACTGAGTAGAGCAAAACTCACTCACCTTTGAGTTGTCCTGCCTGGCATCTGGCCAGAGCTTTGAATGAGTCNCCTCACTTGAGCAGTTTCAATTACTTAATCAGGGAGCCCCAGACCATCTGAGATCCCACTGAGTAGAGCAAAACTCACTCACCTTTGAGTTGTCCTGCCTGGCATCTGGCCAGAGCTTTGAATGAGTCCCTCTGTCCTGTGAGGGCTTTAGAGTCACAGGACAGGGAGGATGTGGTGGCTCAGAATTTAAGATGAGGGAGTCTCAGTGGCATTCACATAATTGCATCTATTAAGCTGTCACTGGGACCAGCTTGGGCAATACTATTCCGGACCTCTCAACTACCACCATGTGCCCCCAGCACAAAACTTTCGATTCTATTGCTCGTGCAGGAAGGACACTTTCCACGCCAGCTCTGATTCCCCCCGCGACCCTGGCTCTGCTCACCAACTCCTGTACAGTTGTGGGAACTGCCAAGGACTTCACGGAAGGCGATTTCGTAGTTAGGAGGTTCTGGAGATCAATCATTTGCTCCTTCCTCTTCTCCTTGGGGGCACCAATATGATTATTTAGATTCTTCTCCAACTGCAGCCCTTCCACTGCAGTTCTGGGAAGCTCCTTGTTTTCAACACACCCTTCTCTGCCTAGCTNAGTTAGGAGGTTCTGGAGATCAATCATTTGCTCCTTCCTCTTCTCCTTGGGGGCACCAATATGATTATTTAGATTCTTCTCCAACTGCAGCCCTTCCACTGCAGTTCTGGGAAGCTCCTTGTTTTCAACACACCCTTCTCTGCCTAGCTCCTCCAGCTCCTCCAGAGTCCGAGCTCTCTTTGGCCCCTGCAGCAACATGGGCTCCTCTTCCTCCCTGGCAGGTTCCTCTCTCTGAGCTGTCCTCGCTGAACTCAGTTCTTGCTTCCCTGACTGATGGTTCTCCTTGATGAGTTTCTGACACAGCGCCCTCAATTCGGATAGCACCTCCTGGCTGCTAGGATCTGGGGGAAGCAATGAAAGGTGTCAGAAAAGTAGGGCGGGTGGGGTCTCACAAGCATTTATTGACCTCTTGCTGGGCATGGGGCACCAGGGAGACAGGCTAATGACAACAAATGGGTAAGAGAATATGCCATTCATTAGATCTCCTGATGAGTCCACTACCTGTCAAGTCACAGGCAATGGAGTTTAGGATTTAAAAGCAGCACGTTAGGAAGCGTATGTTCTGGGTCCTGTTCCCAGCTTTGCCAGTGACTCTGTATAAATAGAGCCATGGCTTAATTTGCCCAGAGAGTAGGCTCTACTTGGGAGGATCGCTCCAAATTCCACATTTTTATTAAAAAAGCTGTTTTAGCAACTGGCTTCTAAAAGCAACTTTGTTGTCATTTATTGAGTTGGCCAAAATGCTCAGATTTTTCTGTTGCAGCTTATGGGAAAAACCCGAAGGAACTATTTGGCCAACACAATATTATTTGTAACTTCTAAAAACTGTGATGTCCTATTTGTAATTTACACTGTAATTTTCTACTTGTAAAAACTGTATCCAGCATTGTTTTAGCTTAAAGTAGCATTTCACAACCTGCTGTGGCAGTCAAGTAGCTCGCACTTGCCAGCCACCAGGGCCATCTGAGCAGAGCAAACACGACTAGTCTCTGAGAGCCCCGAGGGAGACATGGCGTGACATGCTTCAAGACTGTACCCTGCATTGACTCAAGTTGCTCTTGTTCCCTAGTTCATCCTTTTCTCTAGCTCTGGCTTGAAGTCAATGGCACAAGCTACTTAGATCTGGCCTGAGGATATGTGTGTTTATTGTCAATGATCAACTTTCCTTGCTCATTTTGTTTGGGGTCCATGCCTTCCCACTATTTTATGATACTATTTCCCCAAAGGTTTGAGATCCTTCATATTTATCATCTGTATATGCTAAGTTGCTTCAGTCATATCAGATTCTTTGCAACCCCATGGACTGTAGTCCACCAGGCTCCTCTGTCCGTGGGATCCTCTAGGCAAGAATACTGGAGTGGGTTGCCATGTTCTCCTCCAGGAGATTTCCCTGACCCAAGGATTGAACCCATGTCTCTTATCTACCTTTCATTCCACAACCAACTGTTTGATATATTTCACTAGATAGGTAGTTTTTGAGGGGTCTGAGAGGAATCATCCTGGCCTGTGGCTAGTGCTTTCTACAATCCTCTCAGAAGTGACTGCTTACAATTACTAACCCTGGAACTCTCAAGCTGAAAACCGCAAAGGTCCCCCAATACATTCTAAACAACAGCTCTAAAATTTTTTTTTTTTAACCACGGAAAAACAGAATCTTGTTGTCATGTAAATGCATTCATTATTCTTATAGGAAATATAATTGGACCCGAGAATCTGACCGGACCAGGTGGTTTCTGAGTGCAGTTAGTTTCCTGAGCAGGCTTTATAACACTCTGCTTTGTCCCCAGAACGCGAACTCCAACCTGCCTCAAGGGTGCCAAGGTTGCTAATATATATAATATGCAAATCGAGTCTGAGCATGGGCTAACAATTCTAATTTACCCCATACCTTGTAGTCAGTCATTCATTCCTATCAAGAAAGTTGCACCCCATATCAACATATCAACCAACATTAACAGAGTGCTAAAAATGCCACTCCTCCTCCCCAAAGCAGACAACTGCAGTAATAACCTGAAGACATTTCCTAATATCTCAAAATACACCTTTACATCTATGGGTGTGAATGACTTTCAGATTTGCCAGCCCACCATACCGCTCTCTGGCTTGCGGGTCCCAGTGATGTTAACTCCCGCCCCTCCTTCAAGGATGGTGTACTTCTCTCTTTCTGAAGGCTGCATACATACTCTAAGAGCCATGCAGATGCCCACTTATGAAATGCCTTTGAAGAAAAATGGTTATTACGAATGTATTTTCTCTCCAGGGACCCATGGCACTCTCTTGAAAGGCCCTAGAGCCTAACCTCTGCAGCACAGGTGGGTGGGCAGTTTTCCTCTCAGTTGGCCAAGAGCACCAGCACCAGCACCAGGCAGCACCCCCCGTGGTGTACCACTGCTCACCCTTTGTTACATGTCTGTGCACTGGCTCCGCCACGTGGTTGAGCTCAGACTTCTGTCTTAGTGATCGCCTTTCCTCAAATTCTTTCAAGAGAGTTTCTTCCTCCACCACTGCTCTTTCTTCCTCACTTTCAGAAGTGTCCTGGGCTTCAGGCTCAGCAGGATCTTCCAGGTCTTTCTGGATCTCAGNTGATCGCCTTTCCTCAAATTCTTTCAAGAGAGTTTCTTCCTCCACCACTGCTCTTTCTTCCTCACTTTCAGAAGTGTCCTGGGCTTCAGGCTCAGCAGGATCTTCCAGGTCTTTCTGGATCTCAGCCTCTTTGGCATCAATGAAGTGATTCCGGACCATCCAGGGGTTCAGTCCATTTGCTTTTATCTGCACCCCATTCACCATGTCAGGGACAAGAGGTTCTTCCTCTTCCTCCTGGCCTTCCTCCTCTTCCTCACTCTCAGGGGCCGCCCGGACCTTCTGCGTCAGCTCTTTGTTCCTGGCCAGCTGATCCTGCATAGCCTGGCGAGCCTGGGGGAAGTCACAGCACGAGCGCCTACCGTTAGTGACCACAGTCACACCTCTCCCAGTCCACTCCTCAGAGCTGCCTGCTCTCAATCTTCCTGGTACCTACCGTTTAAACTGCTTATACACCATTGTGTTAACAGATATGGAACAAAATGGAAGACAAATTCTTTGTCCTCAAGGAACTGACATGTCAAACAAGTTTGTTTTTTTTTTAACACACAACTCCTCTCTTCTTTAACTGGACATGCCTTTGGAGCTGTTTCCCTTTCATCTCTCCTTTCCCACATAATTTTCCTCTCTGCCTTGGAAATTTTCTGATGCCTTTTTAGATTCCTGGTTTTCCATTCATCCACATGGCTTTTTTTCCCAACTCTACTTCTGCTAGCATCCTTATGGACTGCTCTGCCTTTCTTTCCTCCAATTCCATATCTCCTTTCACCCTGATGGTGTCTTACCTCCAGGTCATATTTGGCCATAATTGCCTTTGATTTTGCCCATTTCCCACTGTTCTGGTGCTTAAGGCTCATTCGCTCCTGGAAAGAAAGGGCACAGTGAGCTCCTTATTGCTTTCTAGGGAAAGCAGGTTCAAGGGTTGGGGGCCAGAGGCAGCCTCACCATCATTCTGGCCTTGTCGAGTTTTTCTAGTTCTTCTAATGCGGCAGCAGGATTGACCTTCTGCAGTTTCTCAAAATCTTTTAAGGCTTGCTTGGCCTTTCCTTTCTTCAGAATTCTGTGATACCTATAGGGTGAGAGAGGTATGAAGGAAGAGATATAGCTGAACCACTGGGGCCACACATGTAAGTGCCCCCACCACACGAGGGGTCTCCTAATGCCAGGGATGGACTGGACGTCACAGAGCTAGCTGACTGCGGGGAGCCGGCTGGAGACCTGCGAGGCTTGGTGGGACCCTCAGTCCCTGCAGCCCCCAAGGGCAGACCTCCACAAACGAGTCCCCTCCGCTTCTAGAGCACAAGCACAAGGAAGAGCAGAACATGATCCCCAAAGGCAAAAAAGGCAGGCAGGAAGGCCTATTGGCTTCATAGCTGTTGAAGTCAGAGCTCATTCAGCAGAACCACTCCGTGATGCCCTGGAAGGGAGTGAAAGTAACTCAACAGTCCTGTTTTTAGCAAATCCAAGATGGAAAGCCAAAGCCAGAGGAGCAGGCACCACTGAAGCAGGCAAAACTCTCTGAGGTTGGTGTGTGGAAAAAAAGAGGCCAGTCACTCCTCTTTGGGACTTTTCCTACAGGACCCCACAGCTGCCACTGGAAAGGTTCTCTCCTAAGGACTTGTGATTAGCCATGCCACTTTCCCATGGAACCCAAGGCTGGTTCACAGGGGCTTCCTTACTTTTTGCTTTTGATTCTCTTCTCTCTTCGAGCCCTGGCCTCATAGTAGGATTGCAGGGCCCGGGCCCTTTGAAGCTCTGCTCGGCGCATCTTTNATCCAAAAGGAGAGGCTCCAGCGTCTGTCGGTGATCGACAGCATCCTGCGAGCCTGCCGCCAGCCAGCTCGAGGCGTTATTGACCGCCGGGGAAGTGGCCAGCATTGTGCTAAGGCCCTGGCGATCCGTCGGTGGACAACAAAGCAAGTTTCCTGCCCTCTTAAGGAAAAAATCTTTTGTCATCCCGCGCCCCCTTGAAATTGCAGCTCTGGGTTCCTACTTCCTACACAACAAAGTTTCATTCGAGAATGGGCTGTGTCTGTGGCTGCAACTTCATCCTCTCCCATCAACCTTTAAGAATTTTTCTTTAATTAAAAATAGAAAAGTAATACACGGAAAAATACACTTATTTTTCTAAGTCACTCCCATTTTGTTTTCACCCCACCGTTCCGCTGAAACGAGTCTGGGGAAGATCACCTTGTTATTAGATAAAAGTGACACTTCTCGGTGTTTGTCTTCGCAGAAGTCTGTGGTATTAGATACTGTTCGTTTGTGTTCTTAGGGATATTCAGGGAATGTTTTTGAGTAACTACTGTATGCCAGGTCCCTTGGCACTGGCGATACACTGGTGAATAAAACAAACACGTTCCATGGCCTTATACAACCTACTTTCTACTGAGGTTAAAGACAATTTTGTCATGGTTGCAACTCCATCCTGGGCTCCCATGACTGCACTATCCTGGTATCGTAGCTTTATGACCATTTCCCAACGTCTTCTCTGCTGGATACCTTCTATGTACGAATTCCTTAAATGATGATGTTCCTTAGGTTCTGTACTCAGTGCTCTTTGTTTATACCATGTGCTCTTCTTAAGCCTTTAACGCTTGTATCAGTTGTCATGTCTGACTCTTTGTGACCCCATGGAAAGCAGCAGGACAGGCTTCCCTGTCCATCACCAACTCCCAGAGCTTGCTCAAAGCCAATGTCCATCAGGTCTGTGATGCCATCCAACCATCTCATCCTCTGTTGTCCCCTCCCCTCCTGCCTTCAATCTTTCCCAGCATCAGGGTCTTTTCCAGTGAGTTCCTTCTTTACATCAGGTGGTCAAAGTATTGGAGTTTCAGCTTCAGCATCAGTGCTTCAGTGAATGTTTAGGACTGATTTCCTTTAGGATTGACTGGTTTGATCTTGCTGTCCAAGGGACTCTCAAGAGTCTTCTCCAACACCACAGTTCAAAAGCATCAATTCTTTGGCACACAGCTTTCTTTATGGTCCAACTCTCACGTCCATACATGACTACTGGGAAAAACAATAGCTTTGACTAGATAGACCTTTGTCAGTAAAGTAATGTTTCTACTTTTTAATATGCTGTCTAGGTTTGTCATAGCATTTTCTTCCATGGACCTGGAAAAGGCAAAGACTACCTACTCCAGTATTCTGGCCTGGAGAATTCCATGGACTACAGTCCATGGGGTCACAGAGTTGGACACGACTGTGAGTTTCACTTCGTCCAAGGAGCAAGCATCTTTTAATTTTATGGCTGTAGTCACCATCTGCAGTGATTTTGGAGCCCAAGAAAATAAAGTCTGTCACTGTTTCCATTATTTCCTATCTATTTGCCATGAAGTGATGGGACCAGATGCCATGATCTTAATTTTTTGAATGTTGAGTTTTAAACTGGCTTTTTCACTCTCCTCTTTCACTTTCATCAAGAGGCTCTTTAGTTCCTCTTTGTTTTCTGCCATAGTGGTGGTTATCATCTGCATGTCTGAGATTATTGATATTTCTCCCTGCAGTCTTGATTCCAGCTTGTGCTTCTTCCAGTCCAGCATTTCACATGATGTACTCTGCATTTAGGTTAAATAAGCAAGATGACAATATACAGCCTTGACGTACTCCTTTCCCAATTTGGAACTAGTCCATTGTTCTATGTCCAGTTCTAACTTTTGCTTCTTGATCTCCTGCATCTCAGGAGGCAGGTCAGGTGGTCTGGTATTCCCATCTCTTTAAGTATTTTCCAGTTTGTTGTGATCCACACAAAGTGTAGTCAATGAAGCAGAAGAAGATGTTTTTCTGGAATTCTCTTGCTTTTTCTATGATCTAGCACATGTTTGCAATTTGATCTCTGATTCCTCTGCCTTTTCTAAATCCAGCTTGAACATCTGTAAGTTCTCAGTTCACATATTGTTGAAGTCTAGCTTGGAGAATTTTGAGCATTACTTTGCTAGTGTGTGAGATGAGTGCAATTGTGTGGTAGTTTGAACTTTCTTTGGCATTGTTTTTCTTTTGGATTGGCAGTCCTGTGGCCACTGCTGAGTTTTTCAAATTTGCTGGCATATTGAGTGTAACACTTTCACAACGTCATCTTTTAGGATTTGAAATAATTCAACTGGAATTCCATCACTTCCACTAGCTTTGTTTGTAGTGATGCTTCATATCAGGACTTATATCAGCACTTGTATCAGGACTCCAAAAATCTACATTTCTAGCCCAGATCTCTTTCTTGAACTCCAGACTAGTATCTTAGATTGCAATCTGGCAATTATTTTTGTTCCTCAGGCACATTAACTGTGAAGTATTTGGTCATTTCTCTCTTTTCTATCAGAATTTTGTATTTCCCATCTCTATGACTGGCACCATCAACTATCCAGTTAGGCAAGTCAGAAATCTGAGTCACCTTACAGTCCTCTCTCCCTGATGATTTACAGTGATTCCCTCGCATTGCCAGTTCTACCTCCTGTCTCTCTCATGCAGCTTACCACCTTTCTGCCATTGGAAATCTATACATTGCCATTGTGTCAGACCCTTGCAATTTCAAGCCTGTGATATTGCTGTAATCTATTGTAGAAAAGGGGAGCTTAAATCATACTGATGAAGAGCATGGGTTTTGAACTAGATTCTGTGTTTGAATCTTACCTCTGCTGCTTGCTAGTTTTGTAATTCTTGAGTAAGTCATCTCTCTAAGCCTTTGTTTCCTCATCTTTAAAGTGAGAATTCTAATAATTGGATAGTTGTGAGGACTAAGTGAATTAATATACATAAAGCACTGGAATAAATGACAAGCCCTTAGAATAGTACCTGTCACATTAAAATGCTTGATAAATATTAACTCTAATAATTATTCTTTTTGGTGGCTCAGATGGTAATGAAACCTCCTGCAATGCCAGAGACCTGGGTTCAATCCCTGGGTTGGGAAGATCCCCTGGAGGAGGGCATGGCAACCCACTCCAGTATTCTTGCCTGGAGAATCCCCATGGACAGAGGAGCCTGGTGGATTACAGTCCATGAAGTTGCAATGAGTTGGACACGACTGAGTGACTAAGCACAGCACAGCACAGTTATGTTTTACTGGCTTTTCAGTTGTTAGTCTCTCCTCATCTAGTCACATAAGTTGGACCATGTCATGCCCATACTTAAACAATGCAAATAGACCCTCATCCCTTTCAAGATAAAATGAAAACACTCTTTAGTCCTGTCTACTTCTTCAACTAGTTGGAACTGCTTGGTCATTCCCCCAAAGCATTTCAAATTATATTTTTATGGGCAGATGATGCTCTCTTAAGCTTACATAAAGTATGAATAAAAGCATTTTAAGAAAACATTGACATTTTTTATTGATTTATACTTAATCTAAGTAAAGACAGTGTGTTTACTATGCAAATGCAGCTTTGAGACAAGTCCCCTAGGTACTCCTCTTGCGTAGCTTTAACCAGATTGCTGCCCCATTTCCCGCTTATGTGAAATTATGGCACAGCTGAGACCTAAGGAGGAGAGGGGGCCAGCCCTGGGGGAACCTGAGGATGACTGTTTGGGCAAAGGAAGCAGTATATACCCAGGACCTCTGGATTGGGAAGAGCTTGTTATATATTCTAGCAACCAAAAGGCCAGTGTGTGACTGAATGGTGGTGAAAAAAAAAGGTAAATATAACAGCAGATGGAGAGGTAGGCAGGGTCCAGGTATTGTAGGCTATGGTACAATTTGGATGTTACTCTACATAAAATGGGTCACAAAGGGGTTATGTAGGAGAGTGACATAATTTAAATTTTGATAACATCACGTTAGCTGGGGTGTGGAGAATGGATGAGTGGGGCACCAGTAGAAGCAGAGAGACCTGTCAGGAAGCTATGGTGTAGTATAGGGAGAGAGGAAAATGGTTTAGAATATCATGGTAACTGTGGAGATGGAATCATTGGTGGGCTCACCAGAGACGTGGGAGGTGAAGAAAGAGGAAGATTATGCCTACTTTACTGGATTGAACAAGCACAGTACATTATTAAGATGCAGAAGACTAGTGATGAAGAGACAGATTTGGCGAGTGAGACCAAAAGTTCAGTTTAGTACTTTTGAGTTTGAGAGCAAGATATCTAAGTGGAAAAATCAAGTGTGTAGTTAGGTAGAAGAGTTGTGAAAGATAATAAATCAAAAACTCTTGATCTTTTTTGCGGGGGAGGGGGTGGTGGGCTGCACCACACGGCTCACAGGATAAGATCTCAGTTCCCTGACCAGAGATTGAATCCAGGCCACAGCAGTGAAAGTGCCGAATTCCAACCTCTAGACCGCCAGAGAACTCTCAAGAACACTTTGTCTTGATTAGAGCTATTAGTGATTATCAGTAAAATAAAATATACCACCCCCACACACAAGTATGTTTGTATTTCATCTGGTTGACATTTCATAAAAAAAGACCCAGGCTCACTCAAAACTTGCAACATGGCAACAGCTGTGATTTTACCATAAATTCATGATGTTGTGTGTCCTACAGCATCTAACCTATTCCTTGAATATAGTGGGCTCATTAAGTGTTTTTGAATTAGTGAATGAAAAAAGTCATGCTAGTCCATGGTATTCATTCTTGTAAAAGATGTATAATAATAATGATAATAATTTTTTAACTTTATAATTTACAGAGTGCTTGCTATGGTCTGAATGCTTGTGTCCCCTCAAATTCATACGTTGAAATCCTAATCCCCAATATGATGGTATTTGGAGGTGGGGCCTTTGGGAGGTGATTAGATCATGAGGGTGAAGCCCTTATGAATGGGATTAGTACCCTTATAAAAGACACCCCAGGGAGCTCCCTTGCCCTACTCCACAATGTGAGGACATAGTGATAAGGTGCTGGCCCTGAACCAGGAAGAGGGCTCTCACCTAACCTTGATGGCACCTTGATCTTAGACTACCAGCTTCCAGAATGGCCACAAATAGGTTTCAGTTCTTAATAAGCCACCTTGTCTGTGATCTTTTGTTTTGCAGGCTGAATGAACTAAGACAGTGCTTTTATATCCCTTATGCCATTTTATATTTTTTGTATTAAACTTTGAATTTTAAGATAACTATAGATTCACATACAGTTTCGAGAAGTAATACAAAGATTCAGTGTATCCTTTAGCCAGTTTACCCTAATGGTTATATCTTGGAAAACTAATACAGTGTTACAACCAGGATAATATTGATACAGTCAAGGTACTGAAACCTTCCATCACCACAAGTATCAGTTATGTTGCTTTTTTACAGTATACCAGCTTTCCTCCCACCCCTGACTCCTCCTTAACTCCTATCAACCACTAGTCTGCTCCCCATTGCTATAATTTTGTCAATTCAAGGATGTTCAGTTCAGTTCAGTCACTCAGTCGTGTCCGACTCTTTGCGACCCCATGTTATATAAATAGAATTATATAGGATGCAACTTCTTGGATTTATGTTCTTTCACTGGAGATTTATTCAGATTATTCTGTATATCAGTAATTCATTTCTTTTTGTTGTTCTTTAAATGTATAACTCAATGATTTTTAGTATAATTACACAGTTGTGCAGTCACCATCACAATACATTTTAAGAACATTTTCATCACCTCCCAAAACAGACCTGTACCCTTTAGCCATCATCCCCTTGTATAATCGGAAATATATTTGATCTTTGTCCCTGGATCCTGGCACAAAGCTCCCAACCTCCTTGGAATTTTCTGAGCAATAGGAATGCCTTTTGCCATTCATAAAGAGCCCCTTTCAACCATACCTGAGTTTATGTTAGTGAGGTGACTTTTGGAAGTGTGTTAGTTGCTTAGTTGTGTCCAACGGTTTTGCAACCCCTTGGACTGTAGCCTGCCAGGCTCCTCTGTCCATGGAATTCTCCAGAGAAGAATACTGGAGTGGGTAGCAATTCCCTTCTCCAGGTGATTGTCCTGACCCAGGAATCAAACCCAGGTCTCTTGTGTTGCAGGCGGATTCTTTACCATCTGAGCCACCACTTTTGGAAAACCCCTAAGTAACCTAAAGGTGGGGGCTGGTTGCCGAGAAACCANTGGGTAGCAATTCCCTTCTCCAGGTGATTGTCCTGACCCAGGAATCAAACCCAGGTCTCTTGTGTTGCAGGCGGATTCTTTACCATCTGAGCCACCACTTTTGGAAAACCCCTAAGTAACCTAAAGGTGGGGGCTGGTTGCCGAGAAACCAACCATGGTTAAGGAGTTGGAACTTTCAGCCCCACTCCCTGACCTCTGGGGAAGGGATGGGGGCTGGAAGATGGAGTTCAATCACTAAGAATCAATGATTTAATCAGTTATATCTATGTAATGAAGTCTCCATAAAACCCTGAAAGGTCAGGTTTTAGAGAACTTCTGGGTTGATGTTGGGAGATGGGTGTGTCTGAGAGCATGGAAGCTCCATGCATCTTTCCACATGCCTGGCACTTAGCATCTCTTCCAATCTTTCCATTCCAGAGTCACATCCTTTTTACAATAAACCAGTAATCTAGTAAGTAAACTGATTTTCTTAGTTCTGTGAGTCCCTCAAGCAAATGAATTGAACCTGAGGAGGGGGTTGTGGGAACCTTCAACTTATAGTCAGTGGTCAGAAGCACAAGTAACAATCTGGATTTGTGATGGGTATCTGAAGTGGCGTGGGAACAGTCTTGTGGGACTGAGCCCTTAACCTGTGGGATCTGACACTCTCTCAAGGTAGATGGTGTCACAATTGAGTTAAATTTGTAGGACACCCTGTCAGTATCCAGGTCTTCCTGTCGCTCAAATGGTAAAGAATCTGCTTGCAATGCAGAAGACCCAGGTTCAATTGCAGGGTCGGGAAGATCCTCTGGAGAAGGGAATGGCAACCCACTCCAGTATTCTTGCCTGGAGGATCCCATGAACAGAGGAGCCTGGTCAGCTACAGTCCATGGGGTCACAAAGGGTTGGACACAACTGAGCTACTAACACTACTACTACTGTCAGTATCTACTGAAAAATAGAAAATTGCGTGATGGTGTGGGAAAAAACACACATTCTGGACTCCTGCCCCAGACCCTCCCAGCTGTAGGCATTCACTTAACCTATTTTTTTGTCTCTATAGATTTCTCTATTTGACATTTCATATGAATGGAGCCATACAATATGTGGTATTTTTGTGACTGGGCTCTTTCACTTAGAATAATTTTCAGGGCTCATCCATGTTACAGCATGGCTCAATACCTCATTCCTTTTTACTTTCAGAATAATATTCCATTGTATAGATGTACCTACCCTATTTTACTTATCTAGTATTCATAAGTTGATGGATACTTGGATTACATCCACTTTTGACAATTATGATGTATCAAGATGGTATTATTGTTTACATTATATACATGGTGAACATTTGTGTATAGGTTTTTGTGTGGACTTCTATTTTCACTTCTCTTGGGTATATACCTAGGAATAAGATTCCTAGGTCATACAGTAATGAACTGCCAACCAATTTTACAATGGGACTGCACAATTCTATAATGTATGAGGCTTCCAGATTTCCCACAACCTTGTCAAAACTTTCTTGTTTGTTTTTTGATTATAGTTGTTCTGGCGAGTGTGAAGTAGCAGTAGCAGTATCTCAAGGTAGTTTTGATTTGCATTTCCCTAATGACTAATGATTGGAGAAGGCAATGGCACCCCACTCCAGTACTCTTGCCTGGAAAATCTCATGGACAGAGGAGCCTGATAGGCTGCAGTCCATGGGGTCGCAAAGAGTCGGACATGACTGAGCAACTTCACTTTCACTCTTTACTTTCATGCATTGGAGAAGGAAATGGCAACCCACTCCAGTGTTCTTGCCTGGAGAATTCCATGGACAGGGGAGCCTGGTGGGTTGCTGTCTATGGGGTCGCACAGAGTTGGACACGACTGAAGTGACTTAGTGATGACTAATGATGGCCATCTCTGTGGCTCAGTCGGTAAAGAATCTGCTTGGCCCCAAATATGATATATATTGGTAGGTGTTTAATGTGCATTTGAAATATATATGTATTCTACTGTGTTGGTTGGAATGATAAACATCAGTTTGGTTAAATTGGTCAATAGGTCAAATTGATATGACCCTCAGTCATACAGCCACAGGAAATAAATCCCAAGGTCACAAAGAATTTTTCCTATGTTTATTTCTAAAAGTTTTATAGTTTTACAGCTCATACAACTCAACAGCAAAAACCCAGAAATCAAGAAAGAAATAAAAATATGCATAGAAACTAATGAAAATGAAAGCACAACAACCTAAAACCTATGGCACACTATAATAGCAGTGCTAAGGGAAAGGTTCATAGTAATACAGGCTTACCTCAAGAAACAAGAATAAAGTCAAATAAATAACCTAACTCTACACTTAAAGCAACTAGAAAAGGAAGAAATGAAGAACTCCAGGGCTAGTAGAAGGAAAGAAATCTTAAAAATTAGGGCAGAAATAAATGCAAAAGAAACAAAAGAGACCATAGCAAAAATCAACAAAGCCAAAAGCTAGTTTTTGAGAAGATAAATAAAATCAACAAACCATTAGCCAGACTTATCAAGAAACAAAGGGAGAAGAATCAAATCAACAAAATTAGAAATGAAAATGGAGAAATCACAACAACAATGAAGGAAACTATAAGCAAGGTGAAAAGACAGCCTTCAGAATGGGAGAAAATAATAGCAAACAAAGCAACTGACAAAGAATTAATCTCAAAATATACAAGCAATTCCTGCAGCTCAATTCCAGAAAAATAAA